>QGSO01000177.1:760049-930084 GCA_011037825.1 Carya cathayensis
GGGGGGTTCTTTTCTTTTGTTTTACTTCTCAAATCTTTTGCTTTGGAGTTTTATCTGGTGATCATGCTTGGAATAGTGATATGGGTTGTGCCTGGGGGTATACGGGCATTGATAAAACCGTTACATTCAATAGATTTTTATATTGAAGGCTAATCAACCTTGTTGAACATTTCTTATGCATCTTACTTGGGTTGTTGGTTCTCCCTTCCTTAAGTGAAAAGACAGAAGGTGTCGTGCTTTCGGCAGAAGAAATAAACGCTATTGGCCATGGAAAGAAATTTTAATCCTAACCAATTTGAGTAAAAATACTATTTGAGCCGTTCAATTGACCATATATGCGACTATTTCTATTTTGTCTTCAATGTTTTTCCTCTTTTTTGCCTGGATGAACTTTAAAGATGCTAACAAGGTTGTGCCCGTCTCAGTTTTGCTACTCTTAACTGATTCCATTTATGCTTTTTTAAATGATCTGTTGTCTTTATTTCCAAATCTATTTGGTACTGAAGATAGCATGGAAAAGAAAATTGATCCATTTAACTTTTTTTCATTATAATTTGATTTTAATCTCAATAGTGGTGAAATGTGCATCTGGTTTTCTTTTATGAGAGATTGCCTTTTAAAGGGAGTGGCTTGTGGTAGAGCTTACAGATGAGATTCATTATATTATTGTTAGAGCTTCTGCTCTAAAGAAACATTTTGAAAGTGGTTAAAGTGGCTGCTCAGCCTTGGTTAACCACAAAGGCCTGTCTTACCACGACATTGAAGGATTACCAGCTTCACAAGGCCAAGCTTTATAAACCACTGGTTGGAGAGCCAAGCTCCTTCCAACTTTTAGAGTCCTCTGAGCCATCTCATTATAAGAATTGTGTTTGTCCTAATGTTTTTGACAAAAGTTTGGTTCGCAGACAGTTATGAAGCATCTTCTGTAATAAAGGAGTAGTATGGTTAATTTAAAGAAAAAGGCATTACTAGGCTTCACATAATCTCTATGACCATTTATTTCTGCTTGACTTCATCAATGTGATGATTTACTGGGAAAAATAGAGGATTGGATTTAGCTTTACTGGAAGTGCTAATGATTTTATTTTTTATATCGAAATATTTCTTGCATCGTAGATCATTAGGAATGTAAACATAGAAAACTGGACTCATTTTTTTTTTATAGGTGAAAACTGGACTCATATTTGAAGGTGATTAAACAATATAATGGGTTTGTTCCTATTTTCTTAATTTTTACCTGCTACCACAAAGACTTTTCCATTCTGGGAGGACCAGAAAATAGTATAAAATGTGGAAAATGGCATATTGTATTCTTAGCAACTCATCAAATATGTTGAATTGATAAGTGATATGGCAGCATTAAAACAAAAATTTATGCTGGTATGCTCTGAATGAAACTCCTAACTTATATACTAAGGAATTTTCCATGTGCTGAAACCTCACCTTTTTATTGAAGTTTAGAGACCCATCTCGAATACTTTATTTTGCACTTTTTGTGTTTCTTGTTTATTCTTCTAGCGTTGGGGGTTTAGAGGGGTAGGATCATATCTGTCCTGTACAATGGAAAACATATATCCCCAGGGCATGGTTTGTCATAATTACGTTCAGTTAACAAGTAACTTTTCACTTTTGACTCTGTTCATATCAGGGAATAAACTTCTTACATGTTGTGTGCTTGTAGGCATTACATTCCTGATTGAATTTTTGTTTTTTCAACCCCCAGTTTTTCTGCAGTAAAATGTGTCAAACTATAGAATAAGGATGGCAGTATCAGAAGCACGAGCTGCATGGCAGAGAGCAGCTAATCGGTGCCTTGTCCAAGAAGATGCCAAAAGAGCTCCAAAGTTAGCTTGCTGCCAGTCAGCATCATCAACATCCAAGCAAGTTGACAATGAACCTACCAATAAAGTGGATGGACAAGATCGTCCTGCCTCAGGTTTTATGCCTAAGAATCCTTCGTTTTCCAAACTACCCGAGCACACAAGATGGTGGCTCCAGTTGCAGCCAAGCAATGGGTACCAGAAGGGTTTAACATATGAACAGTCGAATGTATTGGAGGCCGAAGTGGAAACCTCAAGAGTTGGCACTGCAAATTCTACAACTAAGTTTGATGACCTTCAACCTGAAAAAGGAGATACCACTCATGTTTATGATGGTAAGAACTTTGAGTCTTCTCTTGATAAGCAATATGGTCTCTCTGCGGTATATATGAATAAGGCCCATGAAGTCAGAAAGCTAGAGGTAAAGGCCCCATGTAGTATGAATGCCGAGGAGTATCTTAAACTAATGGATGGGAGTGGAAAATATGAACCTGTGGATATGGATCCTTCTCATTGTCCAGTTTTCAAGCAAGCCAATGAGTTTTGTTTAGATCCAGAATCTCCATGGACCGGGGGTTGTAAGACTGGCCCGTGGTGGCAAATAACGGATAAAGATGAATTACCCTTTTTGGTCATGAAGAAGTCACTTGACCATATTGAGAATTGTGATCTTCCCCCACCTCAGAAAGTGTATGTAAGGAGGCACCCATATGCCTGTAGTGGGCACATTGACAATGATGACACATTGTCATCATCTTCTAATTGGAAGGCCCAAACTAGTAGTATTTCCTATAGGACTCATGCACAGGGCTGTCCTGATTCTGGAAAAACACGTGGAAATAAGGTGGACTCATCTGAAGAGTTTTCAAGATGTGTTTCTGACAAGTCATTCAGGTATTAGCTTAGATGACCATCGTTTTTACTGTGGGATGAAATCATCTTAATGTTTCATCTGACTAGATTATGCATATTAGTGATTATATTATGTTGAGTTTGTTACTTAAGCTTATATAAACATATAGATAATATTTATTTGTTTTTCGATATCTTAGCTTAGCTTTTTTTGTACAGTTCCAGTACAAAGCACAAAGATGTCACAAAGATGCTCCTAGTTTCTGAAGGTGACCCTGGTAAAGCTCAGCTGATGGAAGCACTCTGCCATTCTCAAACACGTGCAAGGGAAGCAGAGAAGGCAGCAAAGCAGGCATATGCTGAGAAAGAGCACATTCTTAAACTCTTCTTCAGACAAGCTTCACAACTTTTTGCCTATAGGCAGTGGTTCCAACTGTTGGAGCTAGAAGCCCTTTGTGTCCAGATTAAAAATAACGACCAGTCAATTTCCACTCTCTTCCCTGTGGTCCTTCCGTGGATGTCTTACAAAGGTTGGAGAAAGCGAAAGAGTTGGCAGAAGGCTACCAAGGGGAAAAGAGTCAAGCGAGGGCGAGTGCGGCATGATATCAAAAGGTATGCTGTTGCTTTTGCACTGGGTATGAGTCTTGTTGGTGCTGGCTTGTTTCTGGGATGGACTGTAGGGTGCATGTTACCTCCTCCTTTCTAGTTTACAATGTTTCACCCTGCTCCTTTTGAAGATTGATTTATGTAACTGTTTGATTTTTTTTTTTTTTAAATGCATGCATGTATCTGTGTAGATTCTTAAGTTGCCTTATGTAAATTCTCCCTTGCACCTTGTGCCTCAAGTACAAATGTGCAATGAGATATGTGTATATATTATAATGAGATATGCAATGAGATATGTGCAATGAGATATGTGCAATGAGATATATATATATATTAAAATTTTGCCAAAAAGAATTTCTTTCTACTCCTTTGTTCTGTTTTGTATTTAGTTATGGTGAGGTGGGTGGTTTAAGAAATACCCAATTTCGAAGAATTTAGGGGAAGACTTGTCATTGATTTATGCTACTGAAAGTTGGATGGAAATTTTTTTATTATTTTATTTTATTTTTATGCTCATGTCATTTGAATGGGAAAACCTGCGTGATAAAGCGCTTCAGAAGTAAAGTAGGGAAAACTACCTTTACTACCTTCAGAAGTAATTTGATGGGCATATTGAAAATGTGTAATATGAGACGATAAGGGGTGCTTTTCCCATTAAAAATCAAGATACCAATATTTGAGAGGAAAAAGTCTCGAGACATTAAATAACGGTTTAATGTGATTTAAAGCCACTGAGTTTTGAACAAATTTCAAACATGCACTATTGCAACCTTTTCCATTTCTTCTTGTGAGGTATCTATATTGACGCACCATCAAAGACTCGGAACACATTCAGTATACTAATTACCGCCTTAAGAATATCTGGTTGGATGGGAAGGTTTAGACTTTTGACAGACTCGATCGGCAATATCGTTATCCCTCGGCTGATAACGATTCATCCTACGGAATCCCCAAAGATGGAGTAAACCTTTTATATGAGAATGCTTAGACATTATTCCAAATGTGTTCTTCCAAGTGTAGAAGTGTCAAATTGTATCAAGAATGAGCCCAAGATCGTATTTCATAGGAACAAAGGATCTATGTCGAGTATTGATGAGATAAAGTTATGGTATATGAACAAATGAAAATTGCTATGAACATTGTTTTTGTGTTTTTAAATACTTTGTAGATAGGGGTTTGTGATTTGTAGATGAGAGGTGCCATTCTAAGATGGCGTTTGCTAATGTGAAATGTAAAATGAAAACTGAAATTTGTAGCAAAAGAAAGGAAACAAAGATCGTAGTATAAAATTATGATTTTGTCAAAGAAACAAACAACTAAGCTTCAGGTCTAGCTTTAGTTGGTTGCGATTTTTGCAATCTCAATCCTTTTTAGTTTTCTCAATTATTAATCCAGCTAAGGTATTTATAATCGTAGGATTTGACCTTGGAAATTCATTTGCAAAGTTTTTCAACATGTTTTTCTGAAATGTGTAAATGGAGCTAGCATTGAATCTTTGCATTTTTTCAAGCATCTGGTGTGCCTTTTGTCAACAACAGATCTTGAGCGAGAGATTCAAGCCATTTCTAATATAAATCCATCAACAACACAGTAAATGAGAATGAATAAGAGCATATGTGATTTTCCATTACATGAAACCACAACCAATTCAAGCTATTCCATCGGCTTAGGCTATAAAACTAGCCTTCCATACTCCGTATAAAATCAACTGAAAATGCTAATGAGATCCACATTGCTATTCAAAGATAAATTGAAGAAAACAAACTCTCCTATGGTCTTCTCCGAGAACCTAGAAAGCAAAAAATTATCCTCCCAACAAAAAGTAACACAAATGAATAATAATTTTCTTACTCCCTCTCGGCCCCCCGTTAATCCGTGCATTGGCTGCCTCTCTCCATCTCCTTGAGCCATCCCATGTCCTCCCCTTCTGTTCCCTCAAGTGTGTGCATGCCCTTGCGTCGGCCAGCCTTTCGCCTAAATGTGATGATAATCCTCTTTGCTGCTGCCCGTGGAGTCATGCTCTACTGCTTCTCCATTTCATGTCCCAAGGTACTTCCGCTGCCCATGTCCCACTCAATACAATATTATTTTTTAGTTTAGTTTTTCTTCTCTTCAAAAATTGCCCTACACATGAGTGTAAATGTTTATTATTTTATGGTTACATACAATGTCAAATGGCACATGGTGCTACTAGCTACAATTTCCTGTATGTTCATGTGCAAGGTATTGACAGCAATTAATTTGGCTCCAATACTTAAAATTTGATGCATAATTAAGTACTAAACTCTTCTTTAATGAAATAAATCACTTAATCAACTTAATAATGCATTTCCAACACTTTATCGCACACCACCCCCCCAAATAGCTTTTTGCTAGTCTCTAGCATATAATGTGATCACAAGGGCAAATAGATACAACTTTACTTCAAAGTCACTCAATTCAAAAATCTATGCCATAGATCAGATTCGTTGGTTTTAGAGCATTAGAGCTTATGTAAATCAGATACTCATTCTCCACATAAGTTTATACATTATCTAGTCAATCATCCAAAGAGAGAAAAATGCCAAAAGAATGCTTAAGTGTGCAAGTGTGATAAGATTTCCAAAGTTGACTTCCAAAATCAATTAAAGGTTTCAACAGCAGCAACTGATCAAGAAAGATCAACTAATCTTACTCTAATTCAAAACCCTTGCAATGGTAACTTTCACACTATTACACTTTAAAATGCATTTATATATATATATATATATATGAACCCTCGTAATAGGCAGCATTTTTCATCACACACAACTCTTCTTGATCCCTTGCTTGTGCCTTTTCTCATTTGTTTTTCATTCTTCTTATTCTTCTTCTTTTTTTCTTTTCTTTTTTTTTTCTTTTTTTTTAGCTTAACAAAGTTTCTTCCTAAGCCATTAGGATATGATTCATTAGAGTTCCATACAGCTACAATGATGAATAGCTAATCATGGTATAGTAGTGTCAACTAAGATATTCCAAGCAAAAGATTTCCAATAACGGTGCGGCAAAATTATCCAAACAGTATTTAAAATCAAGCAAAAGATCATTGGTTTTGTACTGGTTCTGCCTTCTGGAGGTTTGCAACAAGCTCAAGAAGTAATGTCGGCCACAGCTTCGGGAAATCATGCTTTCCAATTAGGGCAAGGGCTTCACTGAGCTGGGATTGGATTTTGGGAGTGGAAGAAAGCATGAGGTGGACGATCAACGCTTTAATCTGGTCCTTCTCGGCATCGATAATGAGGGAAAAGACGAGGGAATTGGGATCATCTGCTGACGCAGGTGCCCATCGAGCCCGAAGATGGTTCTTGAAGTTGATAGTCGCAGCTTGGCGAACCTGCTCATCAACAGAGGGTTTGGTGACGAGGCGGAGGACAACGAGCCCATAGTTAAGGCTATTAGCGGCCGCAGAGAGTGAGGCCTCGGCGTGGCAACGTGGCTCGGGAGTTGGAGAAAGAGTGTGGAGGAAACATTGGAGAAGGAACTCGAGGGTTTCTAGGTTCCATTCCATTTTAAGGTTTTAGGGTTTTGCAAAGTTTGGGTATAGGGAGACGTTTGGAGAGAGGGAAAGTGAAGGTAAATTTTGAGAATTTGAATGGAGAAAATGATGATTCTTTTGTTTTGGTATTTTGAAGTTTGCACTTGAATGTATTTGAACCAAGGTTTTGAATTCCATTCCGTTCCGGTCGGAATGGCCGGAATTTTCCTTTCCGGTGTAATGTCCGATACACTCTACCACCCCATTCCGTTTCGCTTCAAATTCCGGTCATTCCAATCCCGTTTCGGCCATTCCGATCAAATTCCGGTCATTTCGGCCGGAATTGAGCATTTCGGTCCTCATTCCGTTTCGGGCTGTTTTTGTAATTTTCTTATATTTAGATAACATTTTTGTAAATTTTAAATCCAAAAGGTATTTAATTAATTCTAAAATATAAATATATTTATATAATTTTAATTTTTTATAACTTTAAATGCGTCCCATCATTCTCTATTTTTTTTAGATATCATTATTTTTAATAATTTATCTATTCTTTTATTTTATTTTTCTTTATTTTTGTGTCTTAACTCAAGTTTGTATTTTTTTCAACATATATTCATCTTATAAATATTCAATTCTTCTATATATATATATACACACATATACATGATACATACATATATGTATTTATTTTATTAGTTATTAGTTTATATATACATATAAATATTTATATATAATATATAATTAATCTCGAAACGGTACACCGAAACATACCGGTACCGAAATATTTCGTTCCAGTACCTTAACCGAAATGGTTACCGAAACGGTATTCAAAACTTTGATTTGAACTTCATTTTAAAGACCTGTTGAGACGGTCATCCAGTATAAGCGGTGTTTATCCGGGAGGTTTGGTGAATGGCCTTCTTTCGAAAAAGTTTTTATGTTAAAATTTTTATTTTATCTTTTATCTTATTTTTATTATAAATATAACTCAAATATAAATACTTTCAAATTAATTTTTATAATTTTTTTACACTAATCATTAAAATTTTTCCAAACTTTTAAATAAAAAATAAAAAACAATTCAACATTTTTAAAATTAAATAAAATATTATTATAACATTATTTTTTAATATTATTTTTGTTTTAAATTTGAAAAAGTTGAATTGTTTATTGTATTTTATATTAAAGTTTGTACTGCCCAAACTGTTGTATCAAACTGAGAATGTGAGTCCAATAGAACCATATCCTTATCAAAATATTGTGACCAAATTTTGGAAATGCAAGGACATTTACACAAAGCATGGAGAATTTCCTCAGCAACATTACTGAAATCCCATAGACTAGAAGCTATTATATTACGATGAGAAAGGTGGCTCTTGGTAAACTATCATTACACTTGAACACCTGAGTCTTGACAATGAACACTTTTGGGGTAAGGCCCTGTAGACATCTCTCAAAATTAGAAGGATTGGAAGTGGTAAAGAGAGTAGAGAAGAAACCTGTGAAAACATCTACAATCATTTTCCATAAATAATTACACACTATCTTACCCACTATTCAAATTCCAAACCCAATTAAAAATATAACAAACTATAGATAAAATTTCACTCACTCTCTAAAACATAATCCCAACAAATTAGAGATAATCTCATCTATTGTATTACCCTCTCTCTAAAGTTTGATCCCAAAAATTTAGAGATACTCTTATCGATTGTTTTGAACATCCAATTTGGCCAACACATAAACAGAAAACAAAAAACAAAACAAAAACAATCTTCATCTTTGGCAATTCGGTGACAAAGCCGACAATCTCAACTCTGCACCTATGAAACTACCAGAATAGCTGTATGAGAGATAATGTACTTGAAATAACTGCCTATTCTTTGAAATCATCAACAACCTTGTTATACATAATATAGTGGGCAAAGAAGGAAAATGATACTCTTCCCGTTGGAGGCTACCACTGCGATTTTTATTTTTATTTTTTTTTACTTAATGATTAAGTACGTATTTTTTAATAATGTTGTGAATTTTTTATTTTTTAAAAAATATTTAAAAGTATTTAAAAAATACATAAAAAAAATACACAAAATCAACTAGCTGGAGTCCCAGCAGGTCGAGCCACCCGAGCAAAAAATATATCAAAATAGACCTCTCAACATAATGAAAAATTATATTTGAAAGTTAGTTTGTAAATGAGACTCTCTATTTAATTGACATGACAAGACTTGATTTGATAAGAAAATTGAAAACTAAAATCTCTAGCAAATCAAATCTTCACATGTCAATTAAATAGAGAGTAACTTCCTTTAAAAGCAATTTTCGAAGCTCTCCTCATCAAACATTGAACTCTCCTTTAATAATCTTCTCTCCCTTTTTGGCACAATTGACAAAGGGAACCGAAAATGGAGAAAATGAATCCAAGTAGCTCTATCATTGCCATTAGCGGAAACGTTGGCCCAAACATGTCGTATTTATGTCAAACATGCATAATCAATTACAGAATGATGAAGCCAGACACCACTTGACAAACAAAATGCTTGTGAATGTGCTAGTCATGAACAGTTATGACGTGGACCCATGATGAATGAAGAGAAACATATGTACTCATGCCTGGATAGTGACCTTTTAAAATAAAATGTCAGCGCCTAAGGTCCTAAGCTGAGTCTAAAAATGTCAGAGAAACATAGAGACGAGAATGGTTAAAAAGGCACAAGTGCAAAACAACAAAGGACACCATTGGCAAGTGATGAGGGATCCCATGCATTATGGAGACACGACCTACTAAGGAAACAAAGTGTATTCTATGTGTTGGTAAGGTGAGGTATTTACCGTACATACATACATATATATAGAGAGACAGAAACAGAGATACTAAAGCTTGCGAGTAGCAAAACTCATTGAGTAAGAGTTATACAAAGAAAAATGTTTGGTTTACAAAAAAAAATCTTATAAAAATAAAGCTCACAAACTTAACACGACACTCTCCATGTTGTTAATATGATATAATTCAATTTGTAAAAGAAATCTAAAATTAAATTTCATCAAAACTCAAGTCCTATCAAATCAGTAGTGTTAATGGTGTTTTCTCTACACTGACTCGTAAATATAATTTTTTATTAAGTACTTTCTCAGTTCTACGTTCACCCAAAAAAATTGAAGGGTAATAAATACTTCAGCATATTGATATTAGTTTGGAGGAACACATAAAAATTACTGACACTTTTCTTTCAACGGCTTTATTTGGAAGGACTCATGCTGCTTGCTTGGAAAGGACATAGTAGTTAGGGCAAACAGTTAACAAATAATTAAAAAATGAAATCTAACATCTACGCCTGCCTGCCTCTCCTCAAGATTTCCCAGTTCAAGTTGAGAAGGAATTCAAGAAATATATGCAAGGCGACTGATCTTTCTCAAGTGACCGTATTGATCTGCTACTATCTATTACATCATATGGCATAACTCTTTGTAAAATGGACTTGACTTGAATCCACTTTATGTTAGAATTGAGGCCGTTCGATGAGGAAGATAATTTCATGCTAAATTAAGAAATGCATGTGAAGTATTTGTGCTAGATCTTTCCTTCAAGCAATGCTATTCTTCCTTGAATATATAAATATATATATATATATATATATATATATATATATTATGCCTAATCAAGCTTGCTAATGTGGTGCAGTACTTTATGTAATTTCATTATTTACAATTTTAAAAAATAGTATTTGTTATCGTAAAAACAACTCCTCTTTGAAACTGGACACCAGCCATATCCAATGCTATGGCATATGGCAATGCTATGGCAAATGGGTCTTAAAAATTATCCCCGTTTTAATCAATTGAACTATCCACTACAATAGTGCACACAGTTGCTTCATTACCATATAAGAATACATCAATCTCTTTGCCCTTCAAATTCGGGTTCACAATCTGCTTCCTCTCTTTGAAGCCTCATCTCAGCAAAAACTCCATCCAGTAACACATATATTTCATCACACCTCGGATGTGACCTATCCTCCACAATGAACTTATGAATTTGGCCTCCCTCTTCAATGAAACTGTACCCTGCTGCCTTTGTAATCAGGCCACCCTTCATCAACTTCCTTAACTTTGCAACTCCAGCCCACTGACCGGCTGATGCATAAATATTGGACAGAATTACATAGTTCCCTGGATTCCAGGGTTCAAGCTGAAAGAGGGACTCGGCTGCTATTTCAGCCAGTTCAATATTACCATGGAAACTGCAAGCCCCCAGAAGTGCACCCCATACTACAGAATCTGGTTTCATTGGCATACTTTTTATAAGGTCATAAGCTTCTTGCAGATCTCCAGAACGACCTAAGAGATCAACCATGCATCCATAGTGTTCTAACTTGGGAGCGATATGAAAGTTAGCCTCCATCGAACGAAAGAGTTGTCGACCTTTAATGACCAAACCTCCATGAGTACATGCTAAGAGAAGTCCCACAAATGTAACATCATCAGGTACAATTCCTTCTCTCTGGTATAAGGACACAATACACAAATGTGATGGTGAGAACCTGAAAAAAGCTTTACTTTTGCAACTATATTAATTGCCAATACTTGTCATAGGTAAGAGCCACAAGCAAAGAGACTGCATACCAGCATTTGATCATAAAGCTCAAGGGCCTTGTTGCATCGCCCATGGACAGCCAAACCCACGATCATTGAGTTCCAAGAGCACAAAATTCTGCGGCCACCAATCTCATCAAACACCTGCCAAGCTATATCAATTTTACCACACCTCGCATACATCTCCAATACAGCATTGCTTACATACAAATTCTTGAAGAAACCATTTTTTCTTGCATAAGCTTCAATCCTCTCCCCAACCTCCAATGCCCCGAGATTTGCACAAGCCGGAAGAACACTTGCTATCGTCACTTCATTTGGTCTCATATCTTTCACCTTCTCCATCATCAAAAACATCCTCAAGGCCTTCACATACTGTCCATTTTGTGAGTAGCCAGATATCATTGCTGTCCATGAAACCACATTTCTACAAGGCATCGAACCAAACAATTCTAATGCACCCTCCATATCCCCAGCCTTGGCATAGCCAGCAATGATTGAATTCCAAGTGGGTATATCTCTTACTTTTATTTCATCAAATTTTTGGCGTGCTGAGGCCAACATGCCTAGTTTAGCATACATGTCAACCAAAGCAGTCAGAGCAAACACGTCAGACTCGAAACCCGACTTGACAAAATGTGTGTGGAGCATTTGGCCATGGCGAGGGGATGAGAGGGCAGCACAAGTGGCAAAAACAAACGTGAAGGTGTGTTGGTTTGGCAGACAGCCTTGAAGGCACATTTGGGAGTAGAGGGACACGCACTGGTAGTATTGCCCGTGACTCGAATAGGCTTGAATGAGCTTGTTATAGAGAAAGACAGTTGGCTTTGGAATAAGGTCGAACAGCTTTCGGGCATAGGAAAGGTTTGGGATGTTAAGGACCCCGAGAATGAGTGTTTTGACGTGGTCTATGCCACTTCTTAGAGTATAGGCGTGGATTTGCTTCAGTTGGTTCATAACAACCCTCTTCTATGTGATGTTCCAATAATGGAATAGTGAAATTTTCGACAACCAGGGTTGGAGATGCAGGGATTTGACATTTACGCGCGTGTTGCTTCTTTCCCACACTCTCTCTCTTCCTCTCGTTTGAACACAATTTTGAAGTCTATAAAAGAGTTGAGACCTAGAGCCAATATCGTCCTCTCCGTTTGTCACTATGATGTATGCTGCTTACAGAGAGAGAATGTAGTATGGCAGTTTATGTGTTGGTGTGTATACTGTATAGTCCTACGTGAAGCCGGTCTATAGAATTTATTACGATTGAAAAAGAGTTGATGCATCCGATAAAAGTTATCCATTCTTTTTTTTCTTAATTGTTAAGGAAGAAGGAAGTGTATTTAAATAAGTTTATAAATTTTTTCTTCTTTTTAAATATTTAAAGTAATTTAAAAAATGATTAAAAAATTACAAAATAAAAAAATACATTTTGCACTTCACTGTAGAAACTCTCGGGACCACATCTCAGTGGCTCTAGCAGTACCATTACGATTTAACATGACAATATTTGATTTACAAACTTCACATGTTTGTAAAATTTGATTTATAGAATTTATATTTTTAGCCAATTTATAAATAGAATTTCAGGTCCATATATAAACTAAAGCTTAATTTATTATGCTCTTTTGCAAAATTTTGAATCCATGAGGCATGAACACAAAAAAAAGGGCTAGCATTTAGCATTTTCAAATTTAATTATATGTCCTTTTAGCATTTACCATATGTAGCATATTGAATTAACCTTTAAAAGTGAAATAAAGTGCTAATATGACAAAACCAAAAAATTCTTTCTATTGAATTTGGAAACAATAGTTAAGATCCAAACAAAAAATTATTTAGAAAATTTTTTTCAGACCATGACACCATAGCATTATCCAATCCGATATGTTTTGATGTGGTATGTCCCAAACTACTTACTTGTAATGAAATATAAAGGACTCTAAGATAGGGGAGGGCAGTGGGGCCTTGCCCCTCTCCACCCTGCCTCGCCTACATTTGGACAGACTTGCGGGAGCAAGATGGGGTTGGGCCCCATTAGCTTTTCCCCCACACCATATATATAATAATAAAAAAACTTATATTTCTAGTAAAACAACGCCGTTTTAGGGATACCTAAAGTGATGTCGTTTCACTATAAGACTAAAATTTCCTCCCAACCCCCACTCTTCCAAAACTCTTCCACTCTGAAATTTTTCTCTCGCCACCCCCCTCTCTCAACCAAAATACCATCAATCATCACACCTTCTCACTCATGGAGCACCTGTTGGGGATCTCGGTCAATCCTCCAAATACTAAGGGTCCGATCCTCTCCTTGTTACTTCTCTAGTGACCGATAGGACTCTTTTGTTTGGTGTAGATCACGTGTAGCCCAAAGGAAACTTGGGTGAGATGAGGCTAGGGTTCAATGGTGGGAACTATGGATGGTGTTTGGGCTAGGTGATCACGGGTTGGGTGATGATGGTGCACAGCTAAGTGACCCTTGGTATGCTAGGCGCCACTTGTGTACTAGGGTTGGATGAAGGCCAATCTTGGCTAGGGTTTGGTGTAGGATTCGGCCAAGGCAATAGTGGAAGGTGGCTAGGGCTTAGGTGGCAATTAGATCTCCTACAAGTTAGGAATTGTGTAATTCTTAAAAAGTAGGAATTGAGATCTAGAGATCTAGGATGACAAGGGCTGGCCGAAAATGAGTGGGATGGATAAGGGTGATGTGTTTTAGTGGGAAGGTGGAATTTGAGTGAGCCAATCAAGGAAAATTGACCAATCAAGTTATAGATAGAAAAGGGAAGTGAGAATATTTAGGATTTAGGGTTTCGGCCAAGCCAAGGAGGCTATGGCCTAATGGTGTATTATGAGATCTAGGGTTTTGTGGCTTGTTTGGTTTTGGGAATTTGAGGGTGGCGTGTAGGGCTTGATGAGAGGGTAGGGTTTTATAGTTTGAGGCAATTGAAGGTGGTGGAAAAGGCAAAAGAGAGGGTTGGTCGAAATAAGTGTTTGGGAAGGAGGATTCTTCAAGAAACTTCAAGGAAATCTTATAAACATGTGAGAAAACACATGAACACAAGAGATCTTGCAATCCATCACACAAACCGAAATCTCAATGGAGGATTTGGCTTCTTCACTCCAATCAATCAACAAAACTCCAACAAAAACATAAAGAGAGAAAATGAAAAGAATGATTGAGCTGAAATATTGCATATTTTACATATTTAAAACCAATGTATTTTAACTGCTTCGTGACATTATTATTGGTTTTAGATGGAAAAATGGTTAATAGGTATAAATTTGAGTTGTGATTTAAATTGGTTAATATCATGGTTTATACTTAAATTTATAACCTCTGATTTAATTGAGCGATATTTCTTCACATGAGCAATGTTTTTCTTTGATATTATATTTTTAATTTTTAACTTATTTTTTTTTTTTTTTGTGTTGTTTCTTTTCCTTATTTTTATTCTTCATTTGATTTATAGTTTTTGAGTTCCTGTCTTTAGATAAAATGCATGCAATTTTAGAACATGACCGGCTTTATTTTGGACAGGAAGCCAAAGGGAAAACACATGCACATAGTTCCCTGGGACCCACTCATTATTTTATAAAAGCACATGGATTTGGGAAACACAAGTACATGGTAACTGCAATTCAACCATCATGCAGTGGACTTTGCAACAAGAAATGAAAAAAGCTAACATCTTCATGTGTTGAAGATGGACTTACAGGGTGTCACGTAGCAGGAATTGGAGAGATTAGATGAGTGATTCACAGAGAGGGCAGTACAGGAAATGAAAAAAAAAGGAAAGTTGGTGAGTGTTGGCTTTTGTGGACTTTGAACGTTAAAGAATTTTTGGTGGTGACTTTTCTACTTTGGTTGTTCATGGACGCACACGGAAGAAAAATACTTTTTTCTTTAGAAGAACATGGGTCTCCTTATGGTTTTAACGAATATCACATAGGCACGTTGAAAAGAAAGGTTTTTACGTAAAGAGGAGAACGGGCGTTCGGAAAGGACTTACGTTTGGGGTTTATGGAAAAAGACAAATAAAAGAGGCTGATGTTTAGAGAGCAGGACACAGAGAAAGAGAAAACACCGAAGCGGAGAACTTCTAAGTTACGTAGAGATAACACAAGAAGGGAGAGCTGAAACGAAGAAAGGATGCTGCTAAGGTCAGAGGGGGTTTGGTTTTTTTGTCTAGGGTGGTTGTTTTTGGTCTGGGGGAGTTTTACGAAAAGCAGAAGGGACTTATGGACAAAAAAAAAAACAAAACAAAAGAAGAAGAAGAAGAAGAAGAAAGGGGACAGACGCTTAGGAGATTACAGAAGGGGATCACGTAGGAGCTGATTTTTTGGAGGGGGGAAGGAACATAAACAAGGAAAAAAGAAAAGAAACGTGAACGGCGAAAGGGGAGTCAGTTTTTCATATAGGGGCTTGTTTTTTTTTTCGTCTGAGACGGAGACCGAACGAAGAGTATACGGAAGGGCCCAAGGAGCTTTTGGAATAGAAAACTGGATTGAGGTGCTCTGTCTTTAGAGAAAAAAAAATAGAGAACTAGCGGAGACTGTGTTGGTCTGATGTTCAGCAATTTCAGCATGGTCCAGTGGCAGAGTGTAAGTTTGTAGATAGAGGAGGAAGCCGAACGGAGCACTAAGAGTTTTCCTCTGGTTTTTAACAGACTGAAAGTGAGAGAGTTACGTTTCATTTGGGCTAAAGATATGGACGGGAGCAAGACTTAGAGTAGACAAGAGTTTTTTTGGCAGCACATGAAACGGTCTGGAGTTTGACCCTGGATGAAAAGCTGAGGAGATGAAACACAAGCAGAAGTTTCAGACTGGAGTTTCTTACCAGCTGGACCTGAGCTACTTGCTGGACAGAACATGCAATGGAAAAGGCAACTAGCACACGGAATAGATAGGGCAGAAACTCGTTCGTCTAATGCTAGGACCCACATTTGAATGCACTTCATTTGGGGAGTTATTTTTTAGCTCAATCTTCTCTCCATTTTTACTTTATTATATTTGTTTTTATGTATTTTATTTTAGTATTATCATGGAGAATATTTATTTAATTTCTATAGCACTTGTGATGAACATGGTTGGCTAGATTTTCATACTAAGGTTAGAGGTGAAGTTTAATGATTTTGATATTGCTTTCGGATTGACATTGAAATTTTTATTGTGAGCTTGATCGATTGGAGGATTTTATTATTTGATATTTTAATTATCTATATATTTATCTTGATTCATTGTGATTTCCAAATACAATGAATGCTTGAAGAATCCCTGTGATATTCAAATGGATTTGTGAATGTTTTAATTATCAATCGTTCATGTTTAATCATTAGTAACTATATTTCTTGACCTTAAATGTTAAATCTTCCAATTAAACGGAATCATTATTCTAGTTTAATTGAAGTAAATCGATCAAAAACAATATTCTAAATTATTAGACGGATCCTCGAAATCTTAGTCTTTCTCTATATCAATTTATTTTATCATTTTAATTTTATTCTATTACTTTAAAATCGTCATCTTAGTAATTTTCTCTTCTATTCGATTGCATGTTTCTTTTAGTAAATTCTTTTTATTGTCTGAGTTTATTTTCATTATCACATTAGTCAATCCCTGTGGATTCAACCATGTTAGGTATTTTATAGTACCTGTATACTTGCAGGTAAAACTGCACTAAATTTTTGGTTCACTAGTTTGAGTCAAAGTTTAGGCGCAACAAAGAACAAAGGAATCAAACAATCTTTGATTCACAAATTGTACAAATAATTGAATGGAAAACTCAAATATATTAAAGGATAAATTGAATTACGCCTATTCACAAATTGTAAGGTGTGATTCTCTCCTTAAAGATTCATGAATTGCACCCCAAAAAAGCCCAAGTGCATGAAACACAGAAAATGAAGAACTCCAAGCCCTATGGCTGGCCACTCAATGTTCAAAATGCCAAAAAATCCTAATGAAATATCTAAAGGTCCTATTTTTAGAGTTTACAAAACGGAAACCCCCAAAAAATCCCCAAATTAAAATAAATAAATAAAGCAAATGAAATAATAATTAACAAGTCTTTAAATAAAATAAATAAAAATAATAAAATGGATAAATTAGCAATGGTGGTTGTGGTATGCAAGGCCCATGGTGGGCTATGGTGGTGCATGGCTCAAGGCTAGGCTAGTCATATTTCGGTCCGCGGCTCACTGCATGGCATGGCATAGTGTCATGCATTAGTCAGGTGGTGGGCACGACATGGCACTGTGCATGGCCTGTTGATGGTGGACATAGCATGCTGCCAAGCCTAGGCCTGATGGTGGGCACAGGGTGATGCCGTGCTGCTGCTGTGGTGCCTAGTCAAGTGGCTTGGGCGGTGGTCCTGCATGGTCCGAGCTGATGGTCTGGGCAATGAGCATGTATGGCCCAAGCTGACGGTCTAGGCTATAGGGCTGCAAGGCACAAGCTGGAGCCATGAGCTGGTTGACATGCCTGGTGGGCATGCCACTAGCCTTGCCTGTAAGGCATAGGTTGGAGCCGTGTGCTTAATGGCGTGCCTGTAAGGGCACGCCACTAGCCTCGCTAAGTGGTGCTGGGGCATGCATGCATGCGTGCAGGTGCACGCTCAAGGGCACGTGCAAGCCTGTACACATGGTCTGTGCGCAGCTAGTAGCCTCCATGGTTGCCTGCTGCATGTCATGGTCTGAGCCAAGGCATGCAAGCAGGCTAGCCATGTGATTGTCCTGACCCTCCATGAGTCGTGTCAATGTGTGGTCCCGGGCAATTCTCCTGGGGGTTGTGACATTCCCCCTTCCTTCAAGCACATCCTTGCCCTCAAGGACCAAATGTGGAACCTTTGATACCCTCTCATCATCTCCATGATCTACCTCCAGTAACGAACCCCCCTCACACCTACTCAAGGCGTCCGCCACTTTGTTCTCCTTGCTCGGTTGGTAAATGATATCATATTCAAAACCAAGCAACTTCACCAAGAACTTTTGTTTCTTGGGTGTCACTATTTTTTGCATAAGTAAATGCTTCAGTGCTTGTTGATATGTGACAATGGTAAACTTTCTTCCCAACAAATAAGGTCTCCACACCTTTACGGCATGCACAACCGCTAGCATCTCCCTAGCATAAGTACTCCAAACTTTTTTCATAGGTCCAAGTGCTTTAGAAATAAAGGTTATTGGTCTTTTTCTTGAACCAAAATAACCCATATCCCCTCACCACTAGCATCGGTATATACCTCAAAAGGCTTCTCAAAGTTAGGTAGTGCAATAAAAAAAAAATTACTAAGATGTGTTAGTACTAAAAAAAAAAAAAAAAAAAAAAAAAAAAAAAAAAAAAAAAAACAAAAAGTAGCTTAAAGTCTACCAACACATATTCAAATGAAGCCAAAAACAATAAATAAGAACAAAATTCAGCCCCTTTAATCAATTCATCCCTTTCTTTTCTGGACACATGCTTTCTTAATTTGACAGTCTTGATTTCGTAATTTTCCCACACAAGTAGAGTTAAGTTTTCAGCATAATGGTAAGGTGAGAAGATTAATTTTAGTGCCTTAACTATGTGAGTGTACTAGCTTCATTACAAACTTTTTAAGGGTAAAATGTCATTATTTAACAATTGACTCCAGTTTATAATTTACTGCATAATTAAGTGTTTAATTCATTTTTTAGTTAAATATTTTAATCTCTTTAACAACTAAATTATGCAGTTTTAGCACTTTATCACACCCCCAACTAGCTTTTTGCTAGACTCTAGCAAATGAAGCGAATGAATTTATGCAAAGGTGAAATTACCAACTTGAGAAATCTGAGAATCACATGTCATGAAAATAGATTTGTTGAGTTTAAGAACACTGGAGATAGATTAATCTGAATTTCGTATCAACTGAGAGATTTATACACAATTTAGTTTATCAACCAAGGGAATTACATGTAACAAAGCTTGTTTTCTTTCAAGTGCATGGACATGGGGTTAGAATTCCAAGATCGACTACCAGGAAACATTAACAGTTTCAATCACAACAATCAATCTGAGAAAACCACATGGTCTTACTCTAATTCAAAACCATTGTAGCGGTGGCTTTCACGCTATTACACTTTGAAAGGCGCCTACTTCTTTTGTAAAGACCCCGGTAATAGGCAACCTTTTCCACTACACAAATGTAATATTTTTTTTTTTTTTTTTTTATCTCTGGCTTGTCCCTTTTCTCATTTAATTCAAATTTCTTCCTAAGCCATTAGGATATGGTTCATTAGAGTCTCAAACAATTGAAGTGTAAATCAACCAACAATGACTCAATGTAATCTTTCTAGGCCTTCCGGGTATGTGTTGTGTGTGTTTTAGCAAAACTCTGAACATCTTTCCCTTGGTTTAACAACTAAATAAAATGGATAAATCCCTCTTTTGACATATACTCATATTTGCACTACATTCCACATGTTCCATTACTTCAACAAATCATTTTTTTTTTTTTTTAGTACTAACACATCTTCAACAAAAAAAACTTCAACAGAAAACTCTCCCCCCAACTAAATTTGACATTGTCCTCAATGTTCAGCAAATGAATGTTCGACAACATATGTTATTCAGGTATGAATTGAAACAAGATAAACACTGCAGAACATATATTGAAACGAAAGAGTAAAGAGGAAAGATGTCACCTGAAATACTCAGGTTGTTGGTTGCTAAGAAGATACAAAAATCGTACCTGCAAAAAGAGAATACGAGAAAATTAGCAAAAGATTACTAAATTTTTTTTTTTTTTTTTTTTTTTTATTATTTTTTTTTTTTTTCTTTTCGGTGGATCCGTCCGTGACCCGACAAGCGTGGCTGGAGATTTGAAAAAAAACGCCTGATGTTGTTGACAAACGAGATTGAAGGCTCCGGACTTGTTCTTTATGCTCTCTCTATAAAATCAGTCTCAAAGTTCATTCAATCCGCATCAAGTTTTCTTCTTATTTCTATAGCTCATCTGCATTCCTTCACATTCTCGCCTTAAGTTCTCAATCCCTTTCTCAATGGCTCATTCTTCTACATCTCAACCTCCTGTCCTTTCTGCAGCTGCCATTGGTGCCATGTTGCAGCAAGAAAATAACAGCATGGCTAATAAGTCAGACTCTGATGCTATCTATGATTTGGTGAGTCTCGGAACTCGCTACTCATCCTCCATTGTTGCTTTTTCCCAGCGGGTTCAAGCCAAAAACCATGAGGTTGAAAGGCTAAAAGAACAAATTGCTGTACTTCAACGCATTGTTCAAGAGTCTCACACAAGGGAAGGAATCCTTCGGCAGCAGAATAAACAGTTGAAATCTCTATTGAGTTCTTCATTCCGCTTGCCAGCTCCTATGAATAGGGCTGACATGATTTTGTATGAAGAGAATGAGCGTCTCCAAGCTGAGGCTAAGAACCTCAAGTTTATGTAAACGCATTTTTAAATAAAATCTCCAGTTTTTATGTTTTTTTTTTTTTTTTTTTTTTTTTTTTTACACAATGCCATCGTTCCGCTCCTAACTAGTGAGAGACATAGTCCTCACTGAATCGAACGAAAGAAACAGAGTGCATAGAACTAATCAAACAAAACAAACAATCAACAAGAAAAATAAAATCAAATGCAAAAGAACAAATAAAAGAAAAAGCAAGTAAAGAAAACTGTAAAGAAGGAGAAACGAATCAAAATACTTCCCTGGGATCTTGCACAAGCAAGATTTCTTCATGTGGATCAAAATCCTTCAGAAATGACTTTAGACGTTGTCCGTTGACAGTGAAGCTATTACCATTCTTCGGATTGACAATGTCTACCGCGCCATGATGATGAACAGTCTTTACAATGTATGGTCCACTCCATCGGGATTTCAACTTTCCAGGAAAAATATGCAAGCGAGAGTTGTAAAGGAGAACTTCCTGGCCAATTGTGAAATGCTTTGGATGAATTTTCTGATCATGCAGAATTTTCATCCGTTCCTTTGCCAATTGTGCGTTGTCATAAGCATTCCGACGAGCTTCATCCAATTCATTAATCTGCAATTTTCTCAACCCTGAAGCTTCATCAAGTGACATGTTAACATGTTTTATGGCCCAAAGAGCTCGATGCTGAATATCAACAGGTAAATGACAAGCTTTACCATAAACTAATCGATAGGGAGACATCCCTAGATTTGTTTTAAAAGCTGTCCTGTAGGCCCACAAAGCATCAAGAAGCTTGATCGACCAATCTTTCCTATTAGGATTTACCGTTTTCTCCAGAATGAGTTTTATTTCTCTATTTGCCAATTCAGCTTGCCCATTTGTTTGGGGGTGATAGGGGGTGGAAACTCGATGTGTAATACCATATTTTTTTACAAGTGTAGAAAATGGTTTATTGCAAAAATGAGAACCCCCATCACTAATGATAACCTTGGGCATGCCAAATCGAGCAAACAAAGATTGTAAAAATTTTAGTACAACATGATGGTCATTGGTTTTGCAAGCGATGGCCTCAACCCACTTTGAAACATAGTCCACAGCCAATAAAATATATGTATTTCCAAAGGAAACCGGAAAAGGTCCCATGAAGTCTATTCCCCAACAATCAAAGATTTCTAAAGTAAGAATGGGGGAAAGGGGCATCATGTTTCTTTTGCTAATGGCTCCTAACTTTTGACAAGACGCACATGCTTTGCAAAAATTGTAAGCATCTTTAAACATGGACGGCCAATAAAGACCGCTTTGTAAAATTTTTGCCACTGTTTTCTTTGCTGAAAAATGACCACCACATGCACCCATATGACAAAATCTCAAAACTGAAGAAAACTCATCATCAGGAATGCATCTTCGAATCAATTGGTCCGAACAATATTTGAAAAGATAAGGGTCATCAAAGTAGAAATGTTTTACCTCAGATAAAAACCGACGCTTATCTTGGGTTGACCATTCAGAAGGCATTTGCTCAGTCACCAGATAATTGACTATGTCAGCATACCAGGGAACTTTATTTACCACAAACAGGTGCTCATCGGGAAAACTATCATCAAGAGGGAGGCTGACATTTGAAGAAGGAGATGATGACAATCTAGAGAGGTGGTCAGCTACCACGTTTTCAACTCCTTTCTTGTCCTTAATGTTGATGTTGAACTCTTGAAGTAATAGAATCCATCGAATTAAGCGTGGTTTTGCATCTTTTTTAGCCAACAGATACTTAAGAGCAGAGTGGTCAGTGAAAATAGTAACAGGAGAACCAAGAATATAAGCCCTGAATTTATCAAGTGCAAAAACCACTGCAAGCAGTTCTTTTTCAGTAGTGGTATAATTTTTCTGGGCATCATTCAAGGTTCTACTAGCATAGTAAATCACACATGGTTTATTATCCACACGCTGACCCAAAACAGCTCCTAAGGCATAATCACTCGCATCTGTCATGATTTCAAAGGGAATGTCCCACTGCGGGGGTCGCACAATAGGAGCAGTAGTAAGCGAATTTTTAAGGGTATCAAAAGCTTTTTGGCACTCATCAGTCCAAACAAATTCAATGTCATTTTGTAACAGAGTGCACAAAGGTTTTGCAATAGAACTAAACCCTTGAATAAACCGCCTATAAAAACCAGCATGACCAAGGAAAGAACGAATATCCCTAACCGTCCTAGGAATAGGAAGTTTAGATATTAATTCAATCTTTGCCTTGTCGACCTTTATACCCTCAGAGGAAACAATGTGTCCCAAAACAATTCCCTGAGTAACCATGAATTGGCACTTCTCCCAATTAAGTAAAAGATTTTTTTCCTCACATCTTTGGAGAATACGTGCCAAATTATGCNGTAATAGGCAGCCTTTTCCACTACACAAATGTAATTTTTTTTTTTTTTTTTTTTATCCCTGGCTTGTCCCTTTTCTCATTTAATTCAAATTTCTTCCTAAGCCATTAGGATATGGTTCATTAGAGTCTCAAACAATTGAAGTGTAAATCAACCAACAATGACTCAATGTAATCTTTCTAGGCCTTCCGGGTATGTGTTGTGTGTGTTTTAGCAAAACTCTGAACATCTTTCCCTTGGTTTAACAACTAAATAAAATGGATAAGTCCCTCTTTTGACATATACTCATATTTGCACTACATTCCACATGTTCCATTACTTCAACAAATCATTTTTTTTTTTTTTTAGTACTAACACATCTTCAACAAAAAAAACTTCAACAGAAAACTCTCCCCCCAACTAAATTTGACATTGTCCTCAATGTTCAGCAAATGAATGTTCGACAACATATTTATTCAGGTATGAATTGAAACAAGATAAACACTGCAGAACATATATTGAAACGAAAGAGTAAAGAGGAAAGATGTCACCTGAAATACTCAGGTTGTTAGTTGCTAAGAAGATACAAAAATCGTACCTGCAAAAAGAGAATACGAGAAAATTAGCAAAAGATTACTAAATTTTTTTTTTTTTTTTTTTATTTTTTTTTTTTTTTCTTTTCGGTGGATCCGTCCGTGACCCGACAAGCGTGGCTGGAGATTTGAAAAAAAACGCCTGATGTTGTTGACAAACGAGATTGAAGGCTCCGGACTTGTTCTTTATGCTCTCTCTATAAAATCAGTCTCAAAGTTCATTCAATCCGCATCAAGTTTTCTTCTTATTTCTATAGCTCATCTGCATTCCTTCACATTCTCGCCTTAAGTTCTCAATCCCTTTCTCAATGGCTCATTCTTCTACATCTCAACCTCCTGTCCTTTCTGCAGCTGCCATTGGTGCCATGTTGCAGCAAGAAAATAACAGCATGGCTAATAAGTCAGACTCTGATGCTATCTATGATTTGGTGAGTCTCGGAACTCGCTACTCATCCTCCATTGTTGCTTTTTCCCAGCGGGTTCAAGCCAAAAACCATGAGGTTGAAAGGCTAAAAGAACAAATTGCTGTACTTCAACGCATTGTTCAAGAGTCTCACACAAGGGAAGGAATCCTTCGGCAGCAGAATAAACAGTTGAAATCTTTATTAGTTCTTCATTCCGCTTGCCAGCTCCTATGAATAGGGCTGACATGATTTTGTATGAAGAGAATGAGCGTCTCCAAGCTGAGGCTAAGAACCTCAAGTTTATGTAAACGCATTTTTAAATAAAATCTCCAGTTTTTATGTTTTTTTTTTTTTTTTTTTTTTTTTTTTTACACAATGCCATCGTTCCGCTCCTAACTAGTGAGAGACATAGTCCTCACTGAATCGAACGAAAGAAACAGAGTGCATAGAACTAATCAAACAAAACAAACAATCAACAAGAAAAATAAAATCAAATGCAAAAGAACAAATAAAAGAAAAAGCAAGTAAAGAAAACTGTAAAGAAGGAGAAACGAATCAAAAACTTCCCTGGGATCTTGCACAAGCAAGATTTCTTCATGTGGATCAAAATCCTTCAGAAATGACTTTAGACGTTGTCCGTTGACAGTGAAGCTATTACCATTCTTCGGATTGACAATGTCTACCGCGCCATGATGATGAACAGTCTTTACAATGTATGGTCCACTCCATCGGGATTTCAACTTTCCAGGAAAAATATGCAAGCGAGAGTTGTAAAGGAGAACTTCCTGGCCAATTGTGAAATGCTTTGGATGAATTTTCTGATCATGCAGAATTTTCATCCGTTCCTTTGCCAATTGTGCGTTGTCATAAGCATTCCGACGAGCTTCATCCAATTCATTAATCTGCAATTTTCTCAACCCTGAAGCTTCATCAAGTGACATGTTAACATGTTTTATGGCCCAAAGAGCTCGATGCTGAATATCAACAGGTAAATGACAAGCTTTACCATAAACTAATCGATAGGGAGACATCCCTAGATTTGTTTTAAAAGCTGTCCTGTAGGCCCACAAAGCATCAAGAAGCTTGATCGACCAATCTTTCCTATTAGGATTTACCGTTTTCTCCAGAATGAGTTTTATTTCTCTATTTGCCAATTCAGCTTGCCCATTTGTTTGGGGGTGATAGGGGGTGGAAACTCGATGTGTAATACCATATTTTTTTACAAGTGTAGAAAATGGTTTATTGCAAAAATGAGAACCCCCATCACTAATGATAACCTTGGGCATGCCAAATCGAGCAAACAAAGATTGTAAAAATTTTAGTACAACATGATGGTCATTGGTTTTGCAAGCGATGGCCTCAACCCACTTTGAAACATAGTCCACAGCCAATAAAATATATGTATTTCCAAAGGAAACCGGAAAAGGTCCCATGAAGTCTATTCCCCAACAATCAAAGATTTCTAAAGTAAGAATGGGGGAAAGGGGCATCATGTTTCTTTTGCTAATGGCTCCTAACTTTTGACAAGACGCACATGCTTTGCAAAAATTGTAAGCATCTTTAAACATGGACGGCCAATAAAGACCGCTTTGTAAAATTTTTGCCACTGTTTTCTTTGCTGAAAAATGACCACCACATGCACCCATATGACAAAATCTCAAAACTGAAGAAAACTCATCATCAGGAATGCATCTTCGAATCAATTGGTCCGAACAATATTTGAAAAGATAAGGGTCATCAAAGTAGAAATGTTTTACCTCAGATAAAAACCGACGCTTATCTTGGGTTGACCATTCAGAAGGCATTTGCTCAGTCACCAGATAATTGACTATGTCAGCATACCAGGGAACTTTATTTACCACAAACAGGTGCTCATCGGGAAAACTATCATCAAGAGGGAGGCTGACATTTGAAGAAGGAGATGATGACAATCTAGAGAGGTGGTCAGCTACCACGTTTTCAACTCCTTTCTTGTCCTTAATGTTGATGTTGAACTCTTGAAGTAATAGAATCCATCGAATTAAGCGTGGTTTTGCATCTTTTTTAGCCAACAGATACTTAAGAGCAGAGTGGTCAGTGAAAATAGTAACAGGAGAACCAAGAATATAAGCCCTGAATTTATCAAGTGCAAAAACCACTGCAAGCAGTTCTTTTTCAGTAGTGGTATAATTTTTCTGGGCATCATTCAAGGTTCTACTAGCATAGTAAATCACACATGGTTTATTATCCACACGCTGACCCAAAACAGCTCCTAAGGCATAATCACTCGCATCTGTCATGATTTCAAAGGGAATGTCCCACTGCGGGGGTCGCACAATAGGAGCAGTAGTAAGCGAATTTTTAAGGGTATCAAAAGCTTTTTGGCACTCATCAGTCCAAACAAATTCAATGTCATTTTGTAACAGAGTGCACAAAGGTTTTGCAATAGAACTAAACCCTTGAATAAACCGCCTATAAAAACCAGCATGACCAAGGAAAGAACGAATATCCCTAACCGTCCTAGGAATAGGAAGTTTAGATATTAATTCAATCTTTGCCTTGTCGACCTTTATACCCTCAGAGGAAACAATGTGTCCCAAAACAATTCCCTGAGTAACCATGAATTGGCACTTCTCCCAATTAAGTAAAAGATTTTTTTCCTCACATCTTTGGAGAATACGTGCCAAATTATGCAAACAACTTTCAAAAGTTTTTCCAAAAACAGAGAAATCATCCATGAATATTTCACAAATATCATCAATCATGTCAGAAAAAATACTCATCATGCATCTCTGAAAAGTAGCTGGAGCATTACACAATCCAAAAGGCATTCTAGTAAAAGCAAAAGTGCCAAAAGGACAGGTGAAAGTGGTTTTCTCCTGATCCTCAGGTGCTACAGCAATTTGGTAATAACCAGAATAGCCATCCAAGAAACAATAATATGCATTACCAGCCACTTTTTCCAAAATTTGATCCAAAAATGGTAAAGGAAAATGATCCTTCCTACTGGCTGAATTAAGTTTTCTATAATCAATGCACATTCTCCAGCCAGTAACCATTCGAGTTGGAATCAACTCATTTTTCTCATTTTGTATGACAGTTAAACCAGATTTTTTTGGTACCACTTGAGTTGGACTTACCCACTTACTGTCTGAGATGGGGTAAATGATACCCACTGCGAGTAGCTTAAGCACTTCCTCTTTCACAACTTCCTTCATGGTAGGATTGAGCCTACGTTGAGCATCACGAACTGGTTTAGCATCGTCTTCAAGATGAATTCTGTGGGTACATATAGGCGGCATCAATGCCTTTGATGTCGGCTATTGTCCAACCAATTGCGCCTCGATGCTTTCTTAATATTTCAATCAACTTGGCTTCCTCCTTCTGATTTAATTTTGAGGAAATCACCACCGGAAAAGTGCCTTCTTCAGGTCCAAGGAACGCATACTTTAAATCTTGAGGAAGCGGTTTTAGTTCCAATCGGGGAACTTCTTCCTCTGAAGATCTAAGCATGTCTGGTGGTGGTAAAGCTTCGAACTGGGGTTTCCATCTTGCTCCGAGCAAATTGTACTTCAAGTGGTAAAGAATCTGCAAAATAATCAAGAAATTCAAAGTCATTCTTCACTGATATGATCAATTTTCTCATCAAGTAAATATTCAGATGTCTGAAAAATATAATCATCATCAGAGAAAGGAGAGGTTGAGCAAATAGACTCTGTTGATGTCAAACTCTCCACAGCATTCAATTCACTTGTGTCATCAAAATGTGTTGGCATCTTGCAAGCGTTGAAAACGTTCAACTCAAGTGCCATGTTCCCAAAGGTAAGCTTCAACACTCCACTTCTGCAATTAATCAAAGCGTTTGATGTAGCTAGAAATGGTCTTCCAAGGATGACAGGAGCTTGGTAAATAGTGGAGGCTGGCTGCTGCATATCAAGAACTACAAAATCCACTGGGTAGTAGAATTTGTCCACCTGAACCAACACGTCCTCTACAATACCCCTCGGTACCTTAACTGATCTGTCAGCCAGTTGTAGCATGATGGAGGTCTTTTTCAGCTCACCCAATCCCAACTGTTCATATACTGAGAACGGTAGCAGGTTCACACTACTCCCCAAATCAAGTAAAGCTCTCCCAATGCGTGATTCGCCGATCATAATGGAAATGTTGGGAGAGCCGGGATCTCCAAACTTCTGAGGAGTCTCGCTCAATATCAATGCACTAACTTGCTCCGTCAGGAAAGCTTTCTTCTTTACATTCAGCTTCCTCTTCACTGTGCACAAGTCCTTCAAAAATTTTGCATATGAAGGCACTTGTTGTATGGCATCCAAGAGTGGAATATTGATTTTCACTTGCTTGAAAATCTCTTGAATCTCCGTGTGATACTTGTTCTTTTGGCCAGCTGCCAATCTTTGAGGATAGGGAACCACAGGTTGGTATCCCTTGGTAGTTTCAGCATCTACAGTCACAGGCTTCTTCAACTCTGGTCTCACTACCTCTGGTTCTTTCTCAATTTCATCATTCTCCGTTACATCTTCAGGTGTAGGAGCAACTTCCTGTGTGTCTGTAGGCATCTCTGGTCGGGAAACTTCTTTCCCACTTCTCAAAGTAAGGTAACTGCCTTCGCCGTCTCAATAACGTCCCCTGAGACATTATGCACTTGTTGTTGTTGCTGCCTGTATACTTGAGGATTAGGCTGAGGCTGTGCTGGAAATTTCCCTTTCTCCAGGGTGCTCAAGGTTGTGCTCATCTTGTTCATAGTGCCACGCAACTCATTTATGGCCTGAGTATTTTGATTATTTGTGGTGGCCTGAATCTGCATGAATTGTTGAAGTGTATTGGCCATCTGTGCCATACTGTCATCTAGAGTTTTCTTTGCAGATGATGAAGGTTGAAAACTCTGTGCAGCCATATGAGGTTGAAATCCAGGTGGAGCTACAGGAGGATAGCTCTGAGGATTCTGATATGACGGGTACTGATGCTGAGGAGCACTCTGATGAAATGGTTGTTGTTGAGGTGGTGGAGACCGACCCGGTTGATCATTTCTCCATGAGAAATTTGGGTGATTCCGCCACCCTGGATTATATGTGTTGGAGAAAGGCTGATTCTGTGCTCTATTCACCCAGTTTGTTGATTGCATCTGCTCCGACCCACTTTCTTGAAATACCGGCATAATTGGGCAGTCTTGGGTCTTATGGTTTGAATCAGCACATATAGAACATGCCTCTGCTACTTTCACAGCCTTCACTTTGTCCATTTCCATGACCTCCAGTCTTCTAGTCAATGCAGTTATTCGGGCTTGAACATCAGTGTCCCCTTTAAGCTCGTATCTACCCCCTCCAGAAATAGCCCTCAGTGGCTGTGCTGTTGATGGAACTCGATCAGTACGAGTGTTCCACTGTTGCGCGCTTTCAGCAAGGTAGTCAAAAAATGACAGTGCTTCATCAGGTTCCTTGCTAAAGAACTCCCCATTGCACATTGTCTGAACAAATTGCTTGCATTCCGGAGTGAGGCCAGTGTAAAAATAGTTCACCAACCTCCAAGATTCAAAACCATGATGTGGACAGATGTTCATCAAATCTTTAAATTTTTCCCAACTGGCCTGAAAGGTCTCATCAGGTCTTTGATTGAATTGGCTGATTTGTTCTTGCAAAAATTGAGTTCTCTGAAAGGGAAAAAATTTTTGTAAGAATTCACGCTGCATATCAGACCAACTAGAAATAGAGTTGGGTCTTAAAGAGTTAAACCAAATTTTCGCTTTATCCTTTAAAGAGAAAGGAAATAAACGAAGTCTAATGAACTCATCAGTAACAGCCCTAGTGATAAATGTGGCGCAAGCCAACTCAAAATCTGTCAAGTGCTGGTAGGGACTCTCAGAATCCATCCCGTGGAACTGAGGTATTACTGACATCATGCCATGCTTAATAGAGAAATTAGGTGCATTTTCTGGTAAAACAATGCATGAAGGTGTAGTGGTACGAGTAGGTTGCAAATAGTCCTTAAGAGTGCGTGGTGCAGGTGCAGCCATGTTTTCTGATTCAACTTCAATTTCGTCACCTGACTCACTTAAAGAAAAGACAGGCGAACTATCTATCTCCAAGCTGTGTATACTACTATCAACACTCGATGTGACTCTAAGCAACCTATTTGAACTGTCTCTTACCCATGACATGAAACATCAGTTTAGCGAAGCATAAAAAAAATTAACGAGTTTAAATTTAAACTACTCTCCCCGGCAACGGCGCCAAAAACTTGACTCACTCAAAAATGAGTAGCACTAATGCTATCCCAAGTGCAGGAGGATGTCGTGTAATAATAAGGAATAAATTCCTAGATCGTCTCCTCAGGGAAAGTTTACTCAAAATTTAAACTCGTTGAAAAATTGTGAAAAACTTCACAAAGAAAAAAAAATAAATTAATGGTATGTGCAATGGATGGAAATTTTACTAGTCAGGACTAGATTCATGTTTTTAGATTTGTTTGTCGGATTTTAAATGTAAATGACTAAAAGATTAAATTCAAAATTAATAAAACTAAAATACGAACTGAAAATTGAAAATACTCAAAGACAAGAAAGATTAAAGAAATGCGAAAAATAAATAACACATAATAAGTAAACAAAAGAAAATAAATAAATAAATTACTCAACGAAATATCCAAAATAAATAAATAAATAAAACTAAAGCTGCCGAAAAAATGAGACTTGTTCAACAAAAATTAATCTAAGCAAAGCCATAAAAATGAATCTGACTACTAATCTCTGGACAATGATATCGTAAAACAAGAAGAGAAAAGAAAAAAAAATAAAGACTGGCCGCCGAATGAAAATTAAGAGAAATGAAAATAACTCCACAAATGATGACAATGAAAGGTAAAAAGAAATGAATCCCGGCGTTCAAAAAAAAAATAAAACTAAAGATGCCAAAAACAAAATCAAATATGCCGAATGCCACAACCAAAAGTAAAAAAAAAAATTAAATGCTGAATGAAAATTAAATTCAAAGTTCTTAGCTTCCATCTTTAACGTAAAATGCTTCAACGTAAAAATAATCGTCCGTCTACCATCAAAATAGAGAAACAATAAAAATACAACAACTAACCGCCTCCCACATAAGGTCTTGAATTCTACTGCAGAAGCTAAAGAAGAACCATTAAATTGATCTCTCCTGCTTCTCTAAAGAAATCCCAACGTAAAGAAATAAAAAAATAAAATGAAGCTGCTCCCCATCTCCCGTATGGAACGAAAGATGCTAAAGACTATAATTGAAAACTTGGTTCCATTTATCCTAAGATCTATCCTAAAACAGAGTATAATAAAGCAAGAAAAGAAATATAAAGATACCACCTAATAATAAAAAAAAAAAGAAAACTTAGCCGAGAGAGAGAGCTTTCTTCCAACAAGAAACCAAAAAAAACAAAATTAGAAAGATGATACCCCAACTGAATGCTTCTCCAAAGAAATGAACTGAAAATGAGAATAAAATTAAACAACAACTGAAATTTAGATAAAAATAAAACTGAAAATGTAAACTAAGTTTTAAAATTCTTTCTCTTCTCAAGTGTGGAACAAACGGAATACAAAGAAACATGAAAGAATAGAGAACGGAGGAAAAAAACTAAATTGCTTCTGCTGTAACGTCCAAGTATATGTGTAAATTCAGTATGTCTCTTCCTCCTTCTCTCCTGCTTTTATAGAGTATGCATGAGAAAATTTTGTCCGTAATTTTTGCATGTTTTAGGTGCATGATGCTGCTGGTTTATCTGCTGCAATTTTTTTTCTGCTGATGCAAATTGATGCTTCTTCATTTTCTTCTGTTGTCCGAGTGATTCCTGTGTGAGCTGCTTTCGGTGGACTGAGAAACTTGCTGCTGTCCAAGTGAAGATGTCGTGGATTGATTTTCTTGCTTTTGTTCTTGACTTTTTCTACATGCTTTGAGTGATGCTTTGATTTGCTTCTGCCGTAAATTGCTGTGAGTGATGCATGTTTTCTGCATGTGAATGCTGCCTTGAAATTTCTGCATGTGTAGTTGCCATGAGTTGAATTTCTTCTGCATGTATGAGCTTTAGGTGCCGTGATTGATGTCCACTTTTTGCATGTGCTGGTTTCTGCATGCTGTTTGTGTATTTTGTTGACTGCATGTGCCGAGTGCTTTGTTTGTTCTGCATTTTTCCGTGTGCTGCATATGCATGTGTGAGAGTTGCCGTGAAAGACTTTGCATTTATGCTTGACTTTTCTTTGTTCTCTGCATGTGTGAATGATGCTTGCATGTGCTTCCATGATTTGCCGTGAGTTGCATTGGAGTGAAGGTTGGTTGTTGTCCACGTTTTTCTGCATCATGTGCTGTCCTGTTTTCTGCTTCTTCATTTTCTGCTTGCTGTTTCTATCCGTGAATGATGCATGTCGTGAGAGACTTTTCTTTGTGCTGAGTGTAAGCTGCATGTGTTTTGAATTTCTGCATGTGCCGTGACTTTTTCTGCAGGTGTTGTTCAACTGTTCTGCATGTGTGCTGCCGTGGTTTCAGCTTGTTTTCCTGCTGATGTAAATTGCTGCTGCCTTCATCCGTGAAAGATGCTGTCCAGGTTTTATGGATGTAAGGTGAGCTTTCTGTAAAACCAGCTTTCAATCCGTGAGTTGCATGTGAATGCTTTGCTGTCATGGGTTGCAGCATGTGTGAGTTGTTTCCTTTCCTCTCCTCTGCATATGTTTCTGCTGCTGTCCGAGTGATACTTCCTGCATGTTCTTTGGTTTGCCGTGAACTGCATGTGAATGCTGCTGTGTTGATGGTTTCTGCATGTTGAAATTGACTTTTGAGGTGGATGTGCCGTGACTTTTGTGAGTTCATGCATGTGCTTCGGCCTTGATTTTCTGCTGTGCCGTGATTGATGCATGTATTTTGGTTTGGTTTATTTTCTGCATGTGGTGCTGTGATTGATGCATGTAGTCCTCAGCTTCCACCGAATATCTCCACCCAAAACCCAAGCTAAGTAAAAACACAATAAAAAGTCCACAATGGTCTGCCAACCTACACCAATTAAAAGAAAAGAAATAAAAAAAAAATGAGAATGTGAGAGAGAGTTACACCCTTTCACGTAAGTCTACTAAAAGTAAAGACAAGAAAGAAAAAAAAAAAAAAACAAAAAGTAGCTTAAAGTCTACCAACACATATTCAAATGAAGCCAAAAACAATAAATAAGAACAAAATTCAGCCCCTTTAATCAATTCATCCCTTTCTTTTCTGGACACATGCTTTCTTAATTTGACAGTCTTGATTTCGTAATTTTCCCACACAAGTAGAGTTAAGTTTTCAGCATAATGGTAAGGTGAGAAGATTAATTTTAGTGCCTTAACTATGTGAGTGTACTAGCTTCATTACAAACTTTTTAAGGGTAAAATGTCATGATTTAACAATTGACTCCAGTTTATAATTTACTGCATAATTAAGTGTTTAATTCATTTTTTAGTTAAATATTTTAATCTCTTTAACAACTAAATTATGCAGTTTTAGCACTTTATCACACGGGAGTGGTTGTCATAGCCCTCTTCCACTCATCAAAGGCCTCTCTTGCCTCTTGGGTCCATGCAAAATTGTCCTTCTTCAACATATCATTTACTTGCCTCTCTATCTCCCCTTTTTGAAAATGGGCATAACGATAAGGTAGAACATTCACCGGCTTCTTTTCATCAACAAGCACAATCCGGTGATCAAAGAGTCTAGATGGTGGCAAAGTAGAAGGCACCTCTAGAATTCCTCGATGGTCTTCCAAAACTTCTCTTACTTCCACGGGCAGCCTCTCTAATTCATCTTTGATGCCTTCTTTTCACTCTTTTCCACATTACATAAGTAGTCTTCATTGGCCACCATAATGGCAAAACAATAGGCTCCACCCTTGCACAACTTCTCAAACATAATGGCCTCACAAGACTTGATTTCCTTTGGCGTCAACGCTGTCCATACTCTTTTCTTTGACCCGATCTTGAACTTCATGGTCATCTTTCCATAATCATTTATCACTTTTCCAACGATTCTAAGCCAAGCGTTGCCCAACACAACATTAAGACCCCTAAGTGCCAAGACATGAAGATCGGCTACAATCCTCACGTCTTGTATGTTCATCTTCACTTTTTTGACAAGTTCTTCACATCTCAACTTGTCCTCATTGGCTATTTTCACCTCAAATGACTCTATGACACATGGCCTCAACCCAATCTTGGTGACGATGTTGGTGTTGATGAAGTTATGGGTGGATCCACTATCCACCAATAAAGTCACCTCAAATTTCCCTACCCATGCCATAACTCTCATAGATGTGGGTCTAGGTACACCCGACATGGCATTCAAGAATAATTCAGCCTCCTCTAGTGGCTGACTAGATTTGGCCTCTTCTTGTTTCGACTCTTCACTAGTTGTCTCAACATGTCCATCATCTTCTACTTCATTGGTTTCATCTTCAAGCAACACATATGCTTGTCCGGCCTTACACTTGTGTTCTTTGCTCCATTTGTCACCACATTTGAAGCAAATACCTTTCTTTATCCTCTCTTGGACCTCTTCTTTAGATAACTTATTCACTTCATATGGCTTTGGTTTTGATGCACTCCCTTCCCCCTCCTTGCCTTTCCAAGGAACTTTGGTTTGCAAAGGTTTGAAAACTTTGCACCCCATGTCCTTAGATTGACGTTTCTCAATGTGAGTGCTCTCCTCTAATATTTCCGTCATTCTCATAACTTCTTACAAACTCCTTGGTTGTTTCAACTTTATCTCCTTGGCAAGCCAAGGTTTTAACTCATCCACAAAAGTACCAATTAGTGCTTCTTCGGACCAACCCCTTACCAAGGTTTGGAGTTGCCGAAACTCATCAATAAAGTGGTGTACTTTTCCCTCTTGTTTCAACTTTGCCAATTGCCCATGATAGTTGACAATTGGTGAAGGTCCAAATTGCATCAAAAATCCATTTTCAAAGGCCATCTACCCTAGGCACTTCCTCTCTTTATCATATTGATCATGAAGCCAACGCCACCACTTACTTGCTCTTCCTTCAAGATGAAAACATGCCATAGAAACTCTTTCTCTTCTTGGAACATCATACACACAGAAATAATTGTCCACCTTGTCCAACCATTCATATAGATCCCCCCCATTGAACTTAGGGAAGTCCGCCTTTAGTCTCTTATGTCCCCGGTCATAAGCCTGATTTTCAACTCTATCATCATAGTGCTGACCATCACCATTTCTTCTACCATGATGTCTTCTATCTCCCTCATGGTCATGGTGTCTTCTTTCAAAACGGTTGTCATGGCCCAATGGCCTCTCTTCTTTATTCTCATACTCGGCCTATTGGTTATCATCAAGCCTTGGAATCTCATACCTCACCCCTTGGTATTCTCCTCTCATGCTTGGGGTTCTGGTGCGATTCCTTTCATTATGGATCCATCTCTCCACAACCACATGGTTGTTCTCAACACGGCCTCCTCTTCTCAATTCAACTCTAGGTGGCTCATGCATAAACTCGGTCACACTTGTTTCTACACCATCGACAAAAGCATCATGCCTTTGTCCATTAGTCTCATGGCGTTGCCCTTGACTTTCAACAAGTCTCCTCTCCAATCTTTCTATGCTCTCATGTGTCTCTCTCCACATGGTATCCATGGCTCTTCTATTTTCAATACTTTCCTGAGTAGTGGCATTCTAGGCCATCTTAGTTCGGCCATGTTAGTGTTGACCTCACCAAGAATATCTATGATTTTGGAAGTATGCCCTTCAAGCATCTCTAGGCGTTCCCAATTGGAACTCCTCTCTCCTTCGGTTTCTATATTGATCCCAGACATAGCACTTGCAAACTAGCTTCTCAAAAAACTTGCAAACTGAAATTTTCTATTTGGTGAAGCTTGGACTCTCTTTAGATGGTAGAATAGTCCTCAAAGGTCCAACCTTGAGTTGCCCACCTTTGTGGATGGATAACCCCTCTTGCACAAGCACAAGTCCTACCACGGGTCCTCCACCTTCAAGGGTGGCCGACCCCTTCAAGAAATACTACTCTGACCTCCTCCTCAACCCTCAAACTACAATTTTCAAATTCATAACCAACAAGAAAATAAACAATGTCGAGGTCCTACGTGGACCTCCCAATCAAATTCACAATGGTTAAGTTAACGCATCGTTTACCTCTTGGAGAAGTGAGAACTTCTCGAAAATTCCACCAAGCAAAAGTCTCATGATGAGACTCTCAGTGAAAGCATCAATTTAATGTTGGGGACCTCGGTCAAGCCTCAAAACACTAAAGGTCCGATCCTCTCCTTGTTGCTCCTCTAGTGACAGATATGACTCATTTGCTTGGTGTAAATCATGTGTATCCCAAAGGGAGCTTGGATGAGTTGAGGCTAGGGTTCAATGGTGGAAAGTATGGATGGTATTTGGGCTAGGTGAACACGGGTTGAGTGATGATGGTGCACAGCTAAGTAACCCTTGGTATGCTAGGCACCACTTGTGTGCTAGGGTTGGATGAAGGCCAATCTTGGCTAGGGTTTGGTGTAGGATTAGGCCAAGGTAAGAGTGAAAGGTGCCTAGGGCTTAGGTCGCAATTAGATCTCCTACAAGTTAGGAATTTTACTATTCCTAAAAAGTAAGATTTGAGATCTAGGATGACAAGGGCTGGCCGAGAATGAGTGGGATGGATAAGGTGATGTGTTTTGGTGGGAAGATGGAATTTGAGTGAGCCAATCAAAGGAAATTGACCAATCAAATTATAGATGGAAAAGGGGAGTGAGAATATTTAGGATCTAGGGTTTCGGCCAAGCCAAGGAGGCTATGGCCGAATGATGTATTGTGAGATCTAGGGTTTTGTGGCTTGTTTGGTTGTGGGAATTTGAGGGTGGCGTGTAGGGTTTGATGAGAGGCTAGGGTTTTGTGATTTGAGGCAATTGAGGGTGGTGGGAAAGGCAAAAGATAGAGCTTGCCGAAATATGTGTTTGGGAAGAGGGATTCTTCAAGAAACTTCAAGGAAATCTTATGAACATGTGAGAAAACACATGAACACAAGAGATCTTACAATCCACCACACAAATCAAAATCCCAATGGAGGATTCAGCCTCTTCACTCCAATCAAACAACAAAACTTCAACAAAAACACAAAGAGAGAAAATGAAAAGAACAAATGACCCAAACAATCTTTGATTTACGAATTGCACAAAAAATTGAATGGAAATCTCAAATATATTAAAGGATAAATTGAATCACACCTATTCACGAATTCCAAGGTGTGATCCTCTCCTTGGGGATTCACGAATTGCACCCCAAAAGAGCCCAAGTGCATGAAGCACCGAAAATGAAGAACTCCAAGCCCTATGGCCGACCACTCAATGTTCAAAATGCCAAAAGATCCTAATGAAATGTCTAAGGGTCCTATTTATAGAGTTTACAAAGTGAAAACCCTTAAAAGGTCCCTAGGCAAATTAAAATAAATAAATAAAGCAAATGAAATAATAATTAACAAGTCTTTAAATAAAATAAATAAAAATAATAAAATGGGTAAATTAGCCATGGTGGACGTGGCATGCAAGGCCAATGGTGGGCTATAGTGGTGCATGGCTCACGATTAAGCTAGATATGGTTCGGTCCGCGGCTCGCTGCATGGCATGGCATGGTGTCATGCATTGGTCAGGTGGTGGGCACGACATGGCACTGTGCATGGCCTGCTAATGGTGGGCATGACATGGTACCAAGCTTACGCCTGATGGTGGGCACGAGGTGATGCCGTGCTGCTGCTGTGGTGCCCAATCAAGTGGCTTGAGTGGTGATCCTGTATGGACCGGGCTGGTGGCCTGGGTGATGAGCATGCATGGTCCAAGCTGATGGTCTGGGCTATGGCGTATTACTAATATACACACACATATATATAATAGTATATTATATGTATATACATTAAATATATCACAATATAATTACATAAGTATTAAAAAAATGCCATGGGATTTTTTTTATAAAAAAAAAAAAGTCAAGGGTGGACCGAATGAACAGTCCTGACCCTTAGGGAGCTCGATCCGATCCAGGGTGGGAAAACGCTGGACCGAATAGGTCTGGTCCGGTCCACAAAATCTCCTCGAACCGGATCGAATTTACCCCTAGCTGGAGTGACTAAACACAGTTACGAGAAATGACAATGAGCATGTAGGCTAAGTATGACAAGTATTGGGGGATTGAGTAGCTTAAATATTTTCCTATATATGGCTATTGTTCTTGACCCCCAATACAAAATTGATGGTATCGTGTATGAATTGGCATTGGTGAACATGAAGGCATGGGTGTATTATATTATAGTAAAGGTTAGGGAAACCCTTAAACAATTGTTTGATGAGTTTGCCAAACTCAAGGGTGGTAATATTCCGACACCAACACCACAACATCGACTCCTCTCGAAGTGGGAATTGAGAAAAGGCGTTGGTTAGAGTGCGGTGAGAGGTTGGGGCAAGTTGCCGAGCTTCATCAGCCTTCAAACACACAGTCGAAGTTGGATAAGTACTTGGTAACGTAGATGAACATTTACGCAAGGGTTTGATATATTGTCTCGGTCAAATGTCAATCTCATCAAGTATTTCATCCTTGAAGACATAGCCCGTAGTATTTTGGTCATCTCTATTACCATCGTAACCTCAGAGTCAGCCTTTAGCACCAAGGGGTGCATATTGAATCCATTTTTCAGAATTCATTATCTCCTACCACTATGAAGGCATTAATTTGCATTCAAAATTTGATCAAAGGGAAGCCAATTCATATTCTGGATATAATAAACTATGTGGAGACCAAGGAGGAGATAGATAGTGATCAGCCTGCATCCAATAATCGCTCTTATCTTTGATATTGCTATAATATTGCTTTTACTTATAATATATTTTGTTATTACTTATATTCAAATTTAATTGTTGTAGGGACAACTTTGACAAATGCCCCTACATCTACATCAACTACAATATGACTTTGTAGTTCGATTCACTATTACCATTGGTTTGTATAATGATTCTCTTATTTATTCGTAGTATGTATATGATATTTATTGTTTATGATTCTAATTGGTTTTCTTGTTATTTTTTAGCTTTTATAGTCTCATTGTCACATGCCCAATTTCAATGATTTCATTTTGATCTCAATCTCATCTTGGTTTGTAATTTTAAATTTTTTTTCAACTTTTTCACATATCTATATAATGTTTGTATTTATGATTTTTTTTTCTTATTTCATTTTTTAGGTTTTATAGTCTCACACCCACTTGCTCAAGTTCCAACCCTAATCTCATATCCTCAATCCTTTAATTTGCAATACTTAATTAGGGTTGGGTAGCGGGGCCCCGCACCCCGCTACCCCGCCCCGCATCTAGTCCCCCTAGCGAGAGATATCCGATTAAATTGGAACTATACAAAGAAGATTAGCATGGCCCCTGTGCAAGGATGACACGCACAAATCGAGAAATGGTATCAGAGCTTATCCCAACCAAAAATGTGAAATTTGAGCCGTGCCACCTACAACAGACAGGCCCGACAAGGACGTCGGAAATTTAAGGGGATTGTGATATCCTCATATGATAAGATTAAGGGTATGTGGTGTATAAAATCTCACATTGCTTGGGAAGGAAAAGTTCTTACTCTTTATAAGGTTCCAATGAGACTCCAATTATATCATTGACTAGTCTTTTGGAATATAGGTCATGTGGTTTGGGCCTTCTATTAGGCCATTACAAATACCCCCGCCCTGCTCCCACCTATATATATATATTATATATAAAAACATAAATATATATGTTTATATATATATATATATAAATATAAATATATATTTATATTTTACAAAATATATTATATATTTATATTTTACAAATTGTGTATGTATAAATATATATATATATTACAATTTGTTAGACTTGTTTACAAAGTATGTATTAGCAAATTTAAAAACTATATAGTTTAAAACTACTACACTACAACTTATACAAAATATGCACTAGCAAATTTAAAAATTACATAATTTTTAAATTATAGTCATATTTACAAAATTTAAATTTACAATTTGGATCTAAAAATATATTTTTGATCACTTTTGGATCTAGAAATAATTTTTAAATATAGTGAAATGTAATTCATTTTTAAAGTGAAAATAAGGCAGGGAGGGGTACCCCGCCCCCGGGATGCGGAGGCAAGGGGCTGATGGAAAAACCCCACCCCCGCACCATGCGGGGCAAGGTGCAGGGACGGAGTTACCCCGCACCGTATGGTGTGGGTAGCACCCCTATACTTAATAGTCTCACTTGGTTTGTACTTGTAGTTTTATGTTTTTAATTTTTTTCATATATGTATATATCATTATTATATTGTTTGTAATTCTAATTTGTTGTCCTATTAATATTTTAGGTTTTATAATCTCAGTCTCACTTGCCCACCACCTTCAAATTCCAATTTCAATACTCAAAGTCGTCTTGCTAGTCTACTAGATACAATTTGTAATATTGTAATATTATTCATTTCAATATTTTTGACAATTTGTAATATTTTTACGTTAATTTGTATTATTGTAGTAGCTTAGAATACTTTATTTTTATTTTTTATGTTTTAACAACCTTTTGAGCTTTAACAACCTTTTGTTTAATTATATGTTATATGTAAATTGTAAAGGAAAATTCTATATACCATACTACCATCACATTTGCATCATATTAAGTAAGATGTGACACATTTATCACCATTAAATGATCATTTATTACATGCTTCTTTATCATCAAATAATAATAAATGCACCACATCATATATAGTGGGATGCAAGTGAGATAGTGGTGTGGTGTATAGCATTACTCAATTGTAAAGAGTAATATTATACATCACACTACTATCTCACTTGCATCCCACCATATATGATGGGCTTAACCTCTCCCCCACCCCCTCCCCCTCCCCCCCAAAAGCCAAACTGGGAGCTACCCCTAGGGTATTAGGCCAGATCCAGCCCCCGCGCGCCAGGGGGGTTACAGGTGCGGGAAGAGGTATCCCCGACCCCAAGGGTGCGGATGATACTCCTACTTTGAGATACATGTAATCATCTAAACATATTTCTATGTCTCTGCTATCAGATTACTGTGATTGCAAACCTCACAACCAAGGGTTTTGGAGCTAACAAAAAGAGAATGCAAAACATTAGGCTTGTCAAGAACACAAGCTGTAAATGAGCAAATCAGAAAGCCTCTCTCTCAGCTATGGATGCAAGAAGCCATTTTATTGAGGGGTGCAGATAAGTAACACGTCTAAAGTTGGTCTGTAGCATTGGCCCAAACCACGGAGAAACTTAATGTGCATCTTGGCTTGCCACACAAAACCATAACCCAATTTAGGTCGAGTTTCATCCTCAAAGCGCTATTAACCTGGACACCCCAAGTCCAAATAATACGGTTTTAATTTAGGTAGAAGAAAATAAAAGACAGAATTTAAAAATTCAAGATAAGACCTTATCCTTTACTATCTTACACCTGTTTTCCTTGTACACAAGAATCAAAGAATTCAATTCTGATAAAAATAGTCTCACTTCGACTCAAATCATCAGATGTTGGCAGCATATATTGGCTTTTCTTCGTCCTCTGCTGAACCAATCGGCTTTTCTTCTTCCTCTGCTGAACCAATCAAGTATTGATTTACAGATAGAAGATATCCTGTGCTGTTTGACATAAGCCACTGTTGCTTTGCTACCTCTCCAAAGGCCAGGTTTCTGGGAAATAAAAGCAACTATCAGATTTAGACTACCTTGGGTGCATCAAGCTCTAACTCCCTATGTACGAAGCAAACTCTGTACTTTGGATCACATGGTCAATCTGGTTTGTCTTAGCTGCAATATAGCGTGCCTAGTAACAACAGCAAGGAAAAGAGGTATGCTCTGCCCTCTATGCGAGGGTTCCCATGCCTAGCCGTGCTCATCTTCCTGCCTGCATCTTTGTGATGATTCTTGCTCACTTAAATGTACTTCATGATCAATCTTCATATTTCTAGGGTATTTAGCGTAAAATCCCCGATCTTCAACTCCTTGATCCTCTAGAAATATGAAGATTGATCATGAAGTACATTTAAGTGAGCAAGTATTCTTGCTGCCAGAGATTTTACGCTGCCACTTCCTCTCTGTGTTAAGTCAACTAAGGGCATCTGAGCTGAGGCTCCATATTTCAATTTCAACTCCACCAGCCGAAAAATCCTTTCTAAAGCATGTAGAGCCTTCTCCTGCAAACTGGGGGAAGGTGAACCAAGGAATTTTATCATTGGTGGTATAGCATTTGCTTCTGCAAGCACCTTACTGCCACTCTGCAGCCTCTCACCTTCAATTAAAGTTAACAGTGCATCCAAAGAAGCCTCACAAGCTCCAGGATCTGGTTCTGAAAGAATTCTCACTAGAGGCCTCACAGCATCAGCCTCTATGAGACAAAATGATGATTCAACGCTACAGATTCCTCCATGAACCATGCAGACAGTTTCTAGAGGAGCAGAGAAGCACCAGAACCCCTTTTGCTTTGGAATTGACCTGCTCAGCTGAAGAGAACTCTTTGAAAATTGATAAAGACAGATCGCAGCACGTTTCTTGGTCAAGGTGGTTCCCAACTCTAGCATTTGTACCAACAAGGGTATAATGCCAGTTTGAGCTGAACTCTTTTGCCATTCTAAATTTGTTGGGACTGTGAAACGACATATCGCTCCAACAGCATTTTCCATCAACTTATTTTTATGGGGATTTTTCTGCTTGGCATTTTGAATATGACAGAAAATTACTGGAAGTGCCCCGGCGTCTAGAAGCCACTGAGTGATCTGGGGGATTTCTGGCAGGTTGGAGATAATGCCCATTGCAGAAGCAATCTCTTCTTCATCTTCAGAAGATTTGATGATCCTGAGTAAAGTCTCAATGCTTTTCTGATTGACATGCTCTAGGATAGTGGCTTCATCTTCACCTTCTGCCAAAAAATTGAATAGCTTTACAGCATCTGCCCGTACACTTGGGTTATCAAGCTGCCACAACTGAACCAAAACTTGCACAGCTGAGCACTGTAAATGTAATTGAACCAGTTAATGTTTATATAATGTATCGCACAGAAAGATTACACCAAGAATAAGTTAGCACTTGAAATGATATACAACTGGAAGACGCACCACATTCCCCATCTTCATATGGGGAGAGGAAGTAATGTGGCCTATGTCAGAAAAAGGAAAATAAACAAGAAAGAAACCCAGGTGACAATGTCAACAAAAGGGTTAAAATTGGTGCTTATATCACTAGGAAAACTATCTTCTAGCTCTTCTTTTCGAAGATTCATTTCATAATCCTAAAAAGTACAATGCCCCAAAGCAAGTAGTTCAAACTTTTTGGAAGCTGTGGTCCCATGGTTCAAAAAGGCCATGAAGGAAATGACCTACCTTAAAGCTTTCCTGTGATGAGAGAAAGATGGTTCCATAAATCAATAAAATGAACCAACATAATGATGAGACCAAGTATATGAACACCAGATCTGTTTAATATTCTGGGTCAAGTCAAGTCCCAATTGTAAGTGCATGCAGTCAACCGTCAGCAATGGCTTTGATGCTTCATAAGGTGATATTACATTAATTGAATCTTTCGCTCATTTTTATTCTCTGCTCCCCACCCTTCTGTGTGTGCACGCGCTCACAATGATATGCACAATTTGTTTTTGTTTGTACAAATGACAATTGCTGTTGGAAAGCATTCGCCAAGCTTTCCTTAGACTAGCCAACCTTCGGCAGTATCTCACTATTGATTTTTCTAGAACACATCTACCTTTTGTTTGGCAAGTTGTTCTGGCAGGAAACCATTTCTCATTGTAAAATAAAAGCATATTTGCAACATATATGTATACCTGTGTTAATTTAGTCTTGATGTTTGTGGCAGAAGGGGATTGGCACAGGGCCTGGAAGGTTTGCATGATGTTTTGTTGTATATCAGGTCCCGTCAAGTTGATTAAAGAGAATAGTCTGAAAATATCGTCATCAGAATCCAACAATGAAACTGGAATCTGGCTAGATTCTTGAGACATGGTTGATACAGCTAGATGCATAATTGTGCCGGCTGCATGTTCACGCAGACTAGGTGATGAACCATGATGGAAGAGAACATCAAGTAATGGGCGCACTGCACCTTCTCTAATCATCTGCAGACCATTTTTTGATAAGCTTGAGAGGTTCCGAAGAGCTTTAAAAGCTACTTCTCGCAACTGAGTGTTGCCCCGCATGGCAGAGTGAAGAAGTGGACCTAGAGCATCTGCTTCAAGCAAAGATTCTTTATTGTGATCTGTCAACTCCATTTCTGCCAAAGTTGTTGCCATAATCATTTTTACATCTTCTGGTCCTGCATAATAGAAGGAAACAAGTTACAGCGCAACTGCATATCTTTATACATAAGCATAAGCCTTCAACACAATTGAATCAAAATTAACACTAGATTTCCAATCAACAAACAAGAGGAGGCCAAATATCTTTCCAGCTATTCCTTTCATTATGTCATGGAAACCATCCAGATGAAAGATCCACTTGATGATTCTTTTGGTTGATCACCTATTCATCCAGGATAACTATCTTTTATGCTCTTCTGATCAAGACACTCTGTTGGAACGGAATGACTAAGACAGAATGTGCTTTAGATAACTGAAAACTTTAGATTAACATGAAAAGGGCCCGTGATTCGTAGTCGATTTACTCGAGTATCCAGAATAGAACTGTTGAATTCATAAATTCATATTGTGAAAACTTCAAAATACAATACGAGGAATTTCCTATTATACAAAAAGAGGTATAAATAAACGTTCTTTCACAAGAACATTCATGACAAACTAAAGTGACAGTTCATTGAAATAATAACCTGTGGAGAGGCGCTGCAGTAAATGCTTAAAATGATTTGCCTTTGCCATCTGTATAACATTCTGATCGGAGAATGAGAGATTATTCAACAGCATCTGGGCATCTCGAGCAGCTTGATTGTCATCGCTGCTTGACATGGTCACCAAGAGCAATATGCAACCTTGAACCTTTCCTATACAATCTCTTACCAAATTACATTTTGATAACTCCAACAGTAATGCCACTGCTAACTTTCTCTCAGCAGCACGACGCCCAAGTGATCGAACAATAAATTCAATAGCATTATCAACTCCTGCAATTCTTTCCTGCATATATATAAATAAATATATTTTGTGGTTGAGAAAATTGAAATCTATGAAAATAATCAGCATTGTCATTAAATGAATCATATTGCAGGTTTTTACCCAAGGAACCATACTGCACAAGGGGATATCTAGAGTAGTATTGGAGTGAATTAGATTTGCCACTTTGAGGGGTACCAATTCAAAAATAGAAATGTTGGCAATAATTTATTGATAGCTACCTATCATGTACCAATATTTACTACGATGAATAACTGTTGGGCCCAATTTGCACATGTATAAATTCAAACGGTTAGTTCCATCCTTAACTCCTCTAGACTAAACTTTTCACTCTTTCAACCAATTAATATGACAAAATTAATTCCAGGATTATATGGAGATAAGAGGCAATAGTTTTGTTATCTGAGAACCCCATATGCTAATATAATATATTCTTAGCACATATGTACTCTTGCCCATAGCTACCTATCATGTACCAATATTTACTACGATGAATAACTGTTGGGCCCAATTTGCACATGTATAAATTCAAATGGTTAGTTCCATCCTTAACTCCTCTAGACTAAACTTTTCACTCTTTCAACCAACTAATATGATAAAATTAATTCCAGGATTATATGGAGATAAGAGGCAATAGTTTTGTTATCTGAGAACCCCACATGCTAATATAATATATTCTTAGCACACATGTACTCTTGCCCATGTCCAACATCAATCCAATTCTATAAAAAGGCTAAACAAATGGCTGCATTTCAATGGAAAAATTCTACAGAACTTAGTCCCAGTGAGAATAAAGCAAACTATTGTATATTAGTAAACGATAAGGGAGATGAAGTAATAATGATTATATCATCAGACACACCTTAGCATCATCACTATCTTTTGCCAGAATGCAGAGGATGACGAGAGCATGATTCCTGACATCAGGATTTTTGGCACCAACACATTGAATGAGAACAGGTATATAGTTCTCCAATATTACCCATTCCCTGTGCAGGTCTCTTTGTTCACAGAGATCCTGTAACTGTTCCAGGCTATCAAGTACTTCCTCCTCTTCTTCAGACTTGAGTTTTGGCTTGATGGAAGCAATTGTAATCATAGTGTTTCTATCCTTCCATTCTTCTATTGATTGCCGCAGAGTTTTGTTTGGCCGTAGAACTGATGTGTCCAAAGAGGTCATGGTCAGAGGACACAATCTGTTCCCATCTGCAAACCACTTTTCAATTGCACATCTCTCAAATGTCTGTCCTGAAGAAGTTTCCACAGGGTCCACCATAACATCACGTGTGATCGGACAATAAAATGACTGAAGAGCTTCCAGTCGTTGACTACCCAGACTTTTCCGCTTGGTGTAATATTTAATTTCTTTTTCTTCTGGGGACGAAGTAGCATCAGCCCTTTCTAATAAAGCAATTATCTGATCCATTTGTATGGCTTCAGCCTCATTCTTCCTCAGCCGAGCATTTTCTATCTCATTCTTGAATTCTTCAAATTCCTTCTTCAATGCTGACCTATCAGTCGAGATGCCAACAACATTTGCTATGAGAACTAATAATTTGTTTGCATAAGAACGATCAACATTCCTCTCCTGTATACCTGACTCAATTTTCTCCAAAATCTCTTCTTCTGCTATAGCTGCTTTGAACTCAGCTCTCTTCATACTATCACAGAGTACCCCAATCTCTTCACTAATCCCAGATGAAAGATCCATAGAGGCCAAAGGAAGGAGACTCAGTGCCCTACTGATCTCTTGCACAGTGTCCTCTAAGCGCTTAACCACTGTCCGACAATTCATTAACAGATATACCTTATTTCTCTTGCTGCACTCCAGAGTAAGTTGCTTTGCAGCTCTTATTTGTTGATTGAGAATCTCCAGAGCATTGTTTAAGCTCTCAGAATCACTAACATTTTTCCTATTCAACTCTTTTAAGATAGGAACAACCCTCTCCAAGTAAGTCGCAAGTTCCTTAAAACTATCCTTCTTAACAAGGACATCATTGGCAGCAACTACAATCTCAAGAATGGCTTCTACTGCCTGAGAAAGGACCTCCGAAGCCGGAACAGAAGAAGCACTAGTGATCACATCTACCGCCATTATATGGCAACCTGAAACCAACTAGGGAGTAATCCTCTTATCCCATGTGACAAAACACCAACTAAAGATGGCCAAACCCAGATTGTTGGGAAACAAACTGGAACTTTTGATCAAGAACAGCTTCAATGCCCAGATCACCCTTCAGACATATTCTTATAAACCTACCTTCGATATCAATGGAATGAGCGAGTCAGTAATTAGCTTATCATTTTCTATGCTAGATTGACTATAAATTTGATAGGTAACTAACTTATTTAAAGATACACCCAGGCCTCCACTAAGTTACTACGCATTTAAAGTAGGAAGCAAGAGCGCAACAATTTAGATCACATGTTATCGCTCCATTTGATCGCTGAGATAAACAAATCAAAACTTTAAGTCCTGGATTGTGCATTATTTTGAAGTATAAAATCTTCCACTTAACGTATAATTCTTAGGAAAGCCCCAAAAACATATTATTTTCATGCTAATATTTTCTTCTCTATTCTTCAGTTCTGGTACCCAGAGGAGGGCCATGTTATCTTCATTTCCACGAAATGGAAAACCTTAGAAGCCAAAATGTTTGTATGAAGCACAATAGAGCAAAACTGTCCGATTTCCCATATGACCAGCAAAGAAAAATCCATGAAACAATTATAATTACTCTTATCTCCTACATGTTCTTGGCAACCAAAGAGACTTGACAGAACCATTACAAAAATCAAGTGCCAATTAAGCCCGACAAATTCATTCAGTAGAGCGGCAATGACGTAAAATAAAGATAGATGGTGTTAGTATATGTGAACTCTAATACCAACTCAACGTGGTAAGACCAAACGAGTTTCAGTTTGAAGCTAAAAGTAAAATTCAGAAAGGAACCCTTGAAAAACTTTCAGGAACCAAACGTAAGACTTCTATAGTCAACGAAGTCTTCTCTGATACTAGAAGATAAACAGAGAGAAAGAGACAGACCTGAGAAGGAGTTAAATCCCATGAAAATTCACGAAAGCAGGGATTGTTTCACCCGATTTTTCAAGAAAATGAGCCGAGAACTTTCTGGGAAAATAACGATCGTGCCTCTGGAAGATACTAGCGGCGGGACAACGAAGAAAGAAAGACACAGGAAGGGACCTCTGAAAAAAAACTAGAAAAGATAAAATTAAATATATAGAATTATTAGAGAAGTAGCAAAAATCTCTCTTCTTCAACCCTTTGAACTTTCCCTTCTCATAAAAAAACAATCTTCTTGTTATCTCTCAAGTCCTCGCCCTGCTTGCGTTCCAGGACTATATGCTTTCCCAGCCGTTTGCTGACAATGTCAATGTCGAAGTCACCTATCTCTGGCCAGCAAACCTCTGCAAATAAGAAAATAAATAAATAAATGCACCAACAAATAATTGCCCCACTTAAAATTAGAAAAAAAAAATATAGATATATTAACTAGATTTTATAACATTTATTAGAATTTAGGTAAATATTTTAGATATTATTTTAATAAATAATAAATATTATAAAGTTCATGTCTATTTCTCTGAGCCCTCAAATTTAAATGAGTATTGAGCTGTTTTTTTTTTCCATTTTGAGTGGTTGGTGATGTATATGGCTAATCTCATTGCTATTTGGATAATTAGTTGAGACACGGTGAAAGTTAAAATTTAATTAAATTTTTTTTTAATATTATTATTATTTTAAAATTTGAAAAAATTGAAATGCTTATTATATTTTATATAAAAATTTGAAAATATTATAATAATGAAATGAGATAAAATAAAATATTTTCACTATCCTAACGAGACATTTATACATGTTTTATAACTATTAATCTTGCAATTTATGAGTTTGTGTATAAATATGTTACTTATTACTGAATCTATTATAATTGTAAAAAATTTAAAAGAAAATTTAATTTTTTATCATCCATTAATATAATATTTATTTATTATGGTTCACTTTTTTGGCTATGGGAGAATAGGAAATAATTAAAAATATGATTAAAAAGTTTATAAATGGGTTTTTTTTTTTAAATAAATACATTTTCTGTTAAGTGTAGCATGCTTCTTAATGCTAACTTGGTGAGAAAATGCTATGAAACCATTTCCAAGGGTGTTTAACTACAATAGTTGTGTTTGACATACTAATAAATGGATTTTTTTCTTTATTATGTAAATATTAGATATGTATTCTCAGTGGCGGAATCACGATCACCCTAGAATTTTTTTAAAATTTAAAATTTAACCTTTTTTTTTTGTTATAATTCTATATATATAAGAAATGAACCCCAAAAAAATTTATAATTCTCATATGCTCTTTAATAGGGAATTCATGTTAATTCCCAGAGTCAGAGACCATAACAGGGAATTGAGTATCCAATTGGCAACAAAATAGAGTCCCATTTTATTTCCATCTACAGCTGCCAATACCCTTAAAAGACAACCGAATGAAACCATATACAGCTAAAAACATTCAAGAATCAATAATCATTTGAGCTTTCTTTTGTTTGCATATAATAAGAGAGCTGCTACAACTATAAAGAGATTATACAAAAGTAATTCTACAAACTTATGTAGTTTCATGTGATCCATTAAATGTATTTTATAAAAAAAAATAACTTTACAATCTGACAAATCGCATTAAGTCACATCATTCTGTGAGGTTATTTTTATATAATTTCTTTGTAGCTAAAATATTTCTCTTTCTTAAAACTAATGTTTTTTATTTTTTTTTTAGCAAATGAGTGAAAACCCAGCCACTAATTTTACAGTTTATCCGATAATAATATATTTTTTATTATAAGAATTTATTTATTTTAATTTAAATTGACATGTAGTTATTTGTAAAACTACCGTGTGGTTTTTTGGTTAACATTAATCGGTGAGATTTTTTTTAAATGATGATCATTTCTAATTAACTCATATTAGAGGGGGGTATATTAAAAAAATAAAAAAGGTTTGACCTAAGTCACTTATCTTTTGTCGTTATATTATCTTGGTGTTGGAAACCATTTAGTTATTGAAAATTCAAACTGGAAAGTGATGTATTGAACCTTTACTTTTTCTGGTCGTTTTTTCAGATATGTCCAAGGAAATTTGGGAGCGAGCCCACAGTTGAACTACAGCTGTTGGTCAGCAATGAGCATTTATGGCTTGTTTGGGAGATGGGATAGTTTCATCTCCTTTAATTCTATTTCATCTTTTTTTTTTTCACAAATATCATTTTAAACATAAATATTTTTAATTTTTAATTTTTAATTTTTTTAATTTAATCAATACTTAATCATTACAACTTTTTTAAATTTTAAAACTATTAAAAGACAGTCACACGTGATGACTTGATCATAGCAATACCACATCTTCAGCCTAAAATAGTCACTAAAGGTCACCTAGATCATGGGCATACAACCTCTAGTGCATCTGCAGAATCTTCTCACAATGGCCAGAAGACTCTAGAATAATTTGCTTCTAACAATAGTCATGACGTGTACCAATCATCTATTCTAGGTTGTTATTTATTATGTGTATAAATATGTAGCAAATTGGACTGTGATGTATGTAAGGAAATATATTAAAATCCAATACCTGTAATGAGAGGGAATTTCATTTTGGCATTCTATCGAACAGCTTGACTTTCTCTTTTATTCATTAGAAATAAAATACAAGAAATAATTTAACTTTTTTAAATCTTAAAATAAAAATTATATTAAAAACTTATAAAGAATAAGACTCTTCAACAACCTATCTTTTAAACAAGTTTAGTCTTGTAGGGATTAAGTCATGACAAGTTTTTCAAAGAAAGTGTTTCACAGATCCTGGTACATTTAGTCTCCTCATATGATCCTACCAAGGTTTCTCCTTGTAATTTCCTGTTTCTATCCAATTCAAGTTGATAGGCAGTTTTTACTTTAAAGATTTCATCTTTTAAGGGCCTCCATTAGGGCTGTAAAATAAACAAGCTATTCGACAGGCAGCTCGAGTTCGACTCGAATCGAATATTAAATGGGCCGTTTGTAAATACAGAAATAGACTCAATTATTAAACGATACAAACTCGTATAAAACTCGACCGACTCGATTAATGTTCGTGAACAGACTCGTATGAACCTCGACTCGACTCGTGAACTCGACTCGTATATATTTATACATATATAGTAAAATATATATAATAATTAATAACCAATAATTATATATGTTATATGTATTATTAATTATGTATATAAAATTATAGTGACTAATGGTTATAGACTTTCTTCTACATATACTATAAGTCTATATATTTAATTTATAATATTAATATTACTTTCTTGATATATTTATCTTATTCTTATCAAATAGGGAATTGTCATATAAGAAGTTATGCTTATAGGCTAATAAGGCTCTAGGCTATAGGCTATAAACTATAGTCATAACTTATTAATTAATTTAATTTATAACTTATCACTCATAATTATATCATTCTATGATGTACTATTGAAGGCTTTATAATATTTTATTAATCTATCATGAATAATTATTAAATACTTATAACTTATGAGTCTTAGATTATATCATTATATATTCTATGAATTTTCATTGTACTCACGATTCTATCATTCTATAAAGTATTATTAATAATTTATCACTAGTTATTAATTTTATTACTTTATATATGATTAATCAATAATCACTAAACTCATAATAATGTATTCAGTATTCATAAATCATAAGATTATATAAACTATAGTAATATAGTTTAGTGTTAAATATGTCTTTTTTTACAACACTACTTGCTAGTTTTAAAATTATTTTTATAATACAATTAACATGTATTATATAGTATAATATTTTCTAAAATAGATACTCGTTTTGGTTAATATACGATATTAGTATATAGTATTATTATGTTATACTAATTAATATAACTATAAATTTATATTATGAGTACCAATTTAGACAATGTTGACTAAAATATAATGTTAGACAATTTTATAGTATAATTAAATATTACAAATAAATATAGTGTTTTTTTACAACTCTACAGTCTACAGTAAGTACTTGCTAGTTTTAAAAATTATAGTATAAAAAAATTAACATGTATTATAATTTATTATGCATAGAATATAGTATTTTTTTAAATAGAATAATATTTAAATTAACATAGTATATATGTTATTTATTGTATAATTGTATTAAAGTAAGATTAATGTTTTGCCGTTGGATCTTTTCTTACTTTTACGTGTGCCTTGGGAGCCGTTGGATATTTTGGCTTTTACCCTAGGGTTACAACTGACAAGAATTACCCTGCGCCGTTTCACTCTTTACTTTATTACTCGATTGGCAATTGCCCTTCAGGCTTGCCGTGCCGCTTCACTTTCTCTCAGTCTCTCAATCTTACCATCGAGAAACCCTAGTTTCTTATCCATTCTCTTTATCTGTTATGCTTACACGGTTACACCGATTACTAGTTACCTCCTATAATCTATGAATCTATGATATCTATCGTTCGATTCGAAATGAATCGACTTGTCTGGTTCTTATGCTTCATTTGTTCTCGACTCTCGAGTGAAAACGGGCCGTTGCTTCTGCGAGAAACCCTAACAGATGCAGCCGGCGGCCGTTTAAGAGGGGTGCCATGGCTGTAATCTCAGCCTCTGAGAAAGCAACCGGTCCTCGAGGAATGGGTTATTAAATGCATGCATTTATGACTCCCAACCACTTTTCCCTAATTTGTGGTATGTGGTTCTCTAGTTCGTCGATTCGTCCATCTACGAGTTGATTACCCAACTTATTTTCCTTTTTCTACGCATTTGGTTGGGAATGTTGGCAGATTCGATAGATCTTTGATTCTTATCTAGTTATAGTTTTTACCAACTATTTTCGATGCCCATTTCTGGTTCGATCCTAACTCTTTTTTATATTGTGATTTGTGGTATTTTGACGTTGTAGATCTAGATGAAATCATCTAAGTACACTGTCATTCATGAATCGTGACCACTCTGACTCACAGTGACATGTTAATGCAGGCTTCTGTGAGACACTAACAGTCTCACACTGTGTCTGTCTCATGCCTATCACTTTGATTGTTAAGTTTATGTTTTATTTAATTTTTTTTTTATTTTGTAATAGTTGAATATGCCCTGTTAGAAGTTTTATACTTACACCTTAGGCCGTTAAGTGTTAACTTCATGTTTTGGTTATTTTGGTATTGCTTACAATTTTTCAATGAAGTGTTCTAACTTAAGCTTTTATATCTGAGCTTGCCTACTCATCTTGCCTGCTGAGTTGTGCTCAAAGAAAAATTTCTTGCGATTGCTGTGAGTTCTCTCAGTCTCTAAAGTTAATTGCTATTTAACTTTCCTTTATGTTCTTGCTTGAACTATTTAGTGATGCTTTATTGTTCATGTTTAGGTTAATTGCTTTATTTACTTCTCTCAGCCTCTCAAGTTAATTGCTTTAATCATGTGAGAACTATGTTCTGATTTGAAGCACTTTAATATGCTTGAAATGAATCTGTTTTGCTTAATATTTAAATGTTTATACATAGTTCTTGGGTCAACTATTTAATACATAGTTCTTTAACATGTCTTGCTTGATTAATCTCTTCCAATCTGTTTTGGTTTATGTTCTGATTTGAAGCACTTTAATATGCTTGAAATGATTCTGTTTTGCTTAATTTTTAAATGTTTATACATAGTTCTTGGGTCAACTATTTAATACATAGTTCTTTAACATGTCTTGCTTGATTAATCTCTTACAATCTGTTTTGGTTTATGTTCTGATTTCAAGCACTTTAATATGCTTGAAATGATTCTGTTTTGCTTAATATTTAAATGTTTATACATAGTTCTTGGGTCAACTATTTAATACATAGTTCTTTAACATGTCTTGCTTGATTAATCTCTTACAATCTGTTTTGGTTTATGTTCTGATTTGAAGCACTTTAATATGCTTGAAATGATTCTGTTTTGCTTAATATTTAAATGTTTATACATAGTTCTTGGGTCAACTATTTAATACATAGTTCTTTAACATGTCTTGCTTGATTAATCTCTTCCAATCTGTATTGGTTTATGTTCTGATTTGAAGCACTTTAATATGCTTGAAATGATTCTGTTTTGCTTAATATTTAATGTTTATACATAGTTCTTGGGTCAACTATTTAATACATAGTTCTTTAACATGTCTTGCTTGATTAATCTCTTACAATCTGTTTTGGTTTATGTTCTGATTTCAAGCACTTTAATATGCTTGAAATGATTCTGTTTTGCTTGAATCTGTTTTTTTTTTTTATCCAATATGTTCTATGTTTATGTTGTATTTAATGGTGTCTTGCTTCTGGAGGCATATCGAGTCACTAAGGCAAGATTGTATACTAAAACTGTTCAAGTCAAATTAGTTTGACTTTAACATCTGTTTTAGTTGATAGTAATCAACTAAAACAACCTTATCTTTTGGAGGCACATTGAGCCATCAAGGCAGGGCTGTATAACAAAACTATTGGAGTGAAATTGTTTTGACTTTAACATCTTTTAGTATCCTTGCTTTCTGGAGGCACCTTGAGCCACCAAGACAAGGTTGTTTTGAATTTTGGTCAGTTTTTATATGCTTATTGTATGTTTCTGGTTTTGCATTTACAAAATATTAGACCCCAGGAAATGGGTGATCCAGTGAATGAAGTTGATCCGGTGGAGGAGTATGAAAATGAAAAATCTGTTGGGATTAGCTTAGTAGAGGCCATATCTGATAATGATAGAGACACTGCTTTTACTCAGGCCCCTAATACTGTGTCTACTGAGGGCCCTTCCATAGAAGTTCAAACAATAGCCTATGAAAGAAAAAAAAAAAAAAAAAAAAAGAGGACTTCTGATGTATGGAAGGATTTTGTCGAAATTGATAGAGATGGGGTTAAACAACCTCAATGTAAGTGGTGTAAAACATTATTTAAAGCTTCTCGATCAAGTTCTACGACTACATTACGTAAGCACTTGCTGACCTGTTTGCCATACATGGGGTCTAAGAAAAAACAAAAAGTCTTAGCAGTTGAGTCTAAGGACGCAGATGGTGGCTTCACTGTCTCAAACTTTACCTATGATCGTAGTAGGGTCCGAGAGTTTGCCTCTCATATGATACTTTACCATGAATATCCATTCTCTTTAATGGAACATGTGGTATTTAATAAATTCATGAGTGCAAACACTCCATATTGGGAAAAAATGTCTCGGGCTGCTGCAAAGAAAGAATGCATGAGAACTTATGAGAATGAAAAGTTAAAGTTAAGGGCTTTGCTTAAACATGTGAATAAAGTTCATATCACAACTGACATGTGGACTTCTTGTCAAAAACTTTCATATATGGTAGTGACTTGTCATTTTATAGACTCTGATTGGCATCTTCAGAGGCGTGTCTTGAACTTTTGTAATGTGCCACCTCCACATACTGGCCTTCTTATTGCTGATGCTTTAGAAAAGTGTTTCCAAAATTGGGGGATTGAGAATAAAATTAGTTTAATAACTGTTGACAATGCTAGTTCAAATGATGTGGCCATTCGGATCTTGAAAGATGATTTTAGGTTGAAGAAAACACTGTCTGTAAGTGGGCAACTGTTTCATGTACGTTGTTGTGCACATATAACAAATTTACTTGTACAGTATGGACTTGGGGAGATTAGGGATATTGTTGATTGTGTTAGAGATGGTATAAAATATCTGGTAGCATCAGAGAGTAGGCTCAAACAGTTTAGTGAAATTGCAAAACAGTTACAATTGCCCTCAAAGAAGCTGATTTTAGATGTGCCTACAAGATGGAACAGCACTTATTTAATGTTAGATGCTGCAGTTCAGTTCAAAGAAGTTTTCCCTAGATATGGTGATAGAGATAGATGTTTTGAATGGGTTCCAACTGTTGAAGAGTGGGGGCAAGTTGAAAATGTTTGTCAACTATTAGCTATTTTCAATGAAGTCACCAATATTGTATCTGGTTCTGATTACCCAACAGCAAACTTATTTCTTTCTGAAGTTTGGAGAATGAAGGGCATCTTAGGTAAGAAGAGTAGAGATGAGAATGAGTACATGAAATCAATGGTAAGAAAAATGAGTGCTAAATTTGACAAATATTTGGGAGAGTGTAATCTATTGATGTCAATTGCTGCGGTGTTAGATCCTAGATTCAAAATGGTCCTGATCCAGTTTTGTTTTCCTTTAATTTATCACGGGCCGGAGGCTGCTAAGAATATTGATCATGTCTCTCAAGTGTTGCTTGAGTTATATAATGAGTATGTTCATGAATATAATTCAACTCTTGAGGCACAAGGAGAGCAGGATAATGCTGCTCGAATGAATGTATCTGGTTCTTCCTCAAGTATTGGGACTGGGAGAAGCATGCAGAGTGGCCAGTCATTATTTAAATCTTTTGTTAGAAGTGTTGATACCGTGCAGCCTAGTAAATCAGAACTGGACAATTATTTAGAGTAGAGCATTTATATTTGTGAAGAGGGTTCAGATGCAAGTTTTGATGCCTTGGAATGGTGGAAAACAAATAGTCTCAAGTTTCAAACTTTTTCCAAACTGGCCCGAGATATTTTGGCTACACCAATTACCACAGTTAGTTCAGAATCAACATTTAGCGCAGGAGGCAGAGTCATTGATCCTCATTGAGCTTCACTAAAGACTGAAACTGTCCAAATGTTGTTATGTGGGTCTGATTGGGTTAGAGCATTATATGGGCTTAAAAGATCATCAACAAATTCTGTAAGCATAATTTATTTATTTTAATTGCCTATTGCTATTTTACTATTTTATACTTACTATTATTAATTTATTTATCAAAATACTAACTACTATCTTTTTTCTTGTCAATAGATGGATGTTCCATCAGAAACTCATATTCTCTTGCCATAGCAATAGCCCCATACGGACTTAGATTCTATTTTTTGAGCATGTTGAAAAAATGGAGCATTTGGCCAGCTTTCTAGTTTTATCTGGTTTGTTTTGGTTAATTTATATGATTTGGTATATGAAATTTGGACAGTTTGGTTGTTCTATCTGATTTTGTTTGGGATGATATGAGTCATGATAGTTCAGGTAATTTTTAAGTTCTAACTCCTCACCATCCAGATTTCCTAAATTTGTTTAAATGGCAAATTAAATTTTGCATTGCAAACATCCCTTGACAATATTACTAAGTTAAAAGTACTTGGGTAATTTTGCAAGGGAATAAAAATTATATTAACTTTTTTACTTCCTCAGTGTGTGCAGGTTTACATGGTGATTTTGTACAAGTTTGGAAACTTGTTGACTTCTGACATGGTGAACTCACTTATTTTGTATAAGTTTGGTAACTTCCTATCATTATGATTTTCCTTTACTTTGGTAACTGCTATCTGAATGATTTTCTTGAACTTTGGTAACTTCTTCTGATTCTGTGAACATCTGTTTTGGTAACTGCAGTTGGCCATCTTGAAAATGTCTGGCTGATTTTGTTGAACTTTGGTAACTTGTTATGAACTTGTAACTTCTTTGGTAACTTATTTGGTAACTGCCTATTGACTATTGTGGGCCTGTGGCTGGTAACTAACTACCAACTACATTTTGTATCTATTTTGTATTGACAGTTTTGTGCCTGGTATGAGAGTATTGAGTATTGAGTATTTTGTATGTCTGTGCCCATTGCAGTTGTCAACTTGTCTACCTCACAGTTTGTTGTCTGGCTGATATGAGTCATGCCTATTGCCTATTGCTGGGTCGTTGTTTTGGATCTGTTGTAACTGCATATTGCATTTGGTAACTTGGCTGAATCACTGATGCACATGAATCTATCAGATATTGGGAACTTGCTGACTTATGTGACTCACTGACTGTCACGGTGATATCAGATTTCAAAACTTGTTTAAATCCCTAATGCACATATTTATTTATAATATTGCTTGTATGATTGTATTGTGTCAGTGTAACTTGTTAGAGATATGATATTCATTTGTTAGGCAAATTAAGTTTTGCATTTTCTGTGAGATATCCCTTGACAGTATTACTAAGTTAATAATGCTTGAGCAAGGGATTAAAAATAACACCAATTTTTTAGTGTCTTAGTGTTTATGCAGGTCAACAATGTCAAAATTTCTTTCATGATTCCATGAAGACTGAGGACTTAGTCATTTGACAGCCCATTTTTTGTTTTGAAAAATAATGTATATTATTTCATAATTTATTGTTGTAATAATTTTTTTTATTCACTTGTTCCATTAAGATGTAAAATTTCGTTTAATATTGTACCATAGGTCTAGCGTGATACACTTGGCATGAGAATTTGTACTTAATTTGTTATTTTACTTCTGATTTATTTTAATTTTATAATTTTATATGTTTTTATATTTAATTTTAATTACTGGAATATTTAATAAACGAGCTGAGCTCGAGTCGAGTTCGAGCTCGGCTCGTTAACATAACCGAGTTCGAGTCGAGCTCGAGCTCATTTTCAATCTACACGAGTCGAGCTCAAACTGGCTCATAGGCTTGGCTGACAAACGAGCCGAGCCCAAGCTCGACTCGAGTAGTGAACGAGCCGAGCTCGCACACCCCCGGCTCGCTCGAACTCGGCTCGTTTACAACCCTAGCCTCCATACCATCTTATCCTTTACACCTAGCCTATTTAAAGGTATACTACAGATTGTCTTGGCTTCGTTCTAGTTAAAATTTTGATAAAGAAAAAATCTATTCATCATCTATTTTCTCATTATTCCATGATGTGGTATTAGATGATAAGTTTATAAGTAAAATATAATAAATAGTCTCCAATTATCTAATGTCATATTATGGGATGATGAATAACATTATTCTATAATAAATTAGACTTCTATCCCAATCACCAGTGTCTTCATTTACTAATGCTCTTACAGTAGCCTCTTTGTCCAATACATTGTGTGACCAACTACTCCTTTTTTCTCTCAAGTTGGTCATAAGCCTCCCTTAAAAGTCTTTAATATCTAATCCTTATTTTTGATTTAGCGGATGATTTTTAAATTGAACTAATTATTTCAAAATCTTCCAAATATTTTAAAAGTCTAAAATTATTTAAATTTAGTATTTTTAGTGTTATTGGACCAAATCTAAATTTTTAAGTCAATCTCTTTAATGTTTGGAGTGCCGAAAATATTATAGTTTTAAAAAATCATTTTATTTGAATGATTTTATTTCTCTTGGAGATATTTATTATGATTAATTATGTATTTATGTCAAAAACTTCATTGATTTAGATGAACATATTTCTCTTAGAAATATTTATAAAAACTCATCATTTTATTTTATGATAAAAAAATATTATTTATTTGGATCAAGAATGAAAGAGCTGGTTTTAACACTTAGTGTATTTCCTTTTCCATTTACTTTATACTCTTTATTTTCTATTAGTCCTCTTTTATTTCCCTCGAGTTCTTCTACACCATTGGATTTAAGTTAGGGACCCAAAGGGAAAGATGCAGGGGAAAGATTAATTGCCCAAAAATCTAACTCTTCCTCTCTTTATTTTTTGAAAAAAGATACACAACCTCTTACTATTCACACAACCTCCACACACCACCTTTGTTTTAATTTTCCTTATTTTTTTTTCTTTTATCAAATATTTAATATATTGATAATGAATAGAAGAATTCAATTATTTTAAAAAGAATAAAATCTAAAACATTTTAAAAAAAAATTTAAAAAAATTTGGTGTGTGGAGGTTGGAGAGGTTGAGTAGCATTGCTCTTCTTTCTTTCCTTCCCCCACCCCCCCTCCCCCAGTTGTCCCCCAACCTATCACCCCCTACACAATCTCCCTGCCTCCTCTGGCATCGACCACCACTAGTAGCCACAGAGCCATCGTGAACAGCACAACCGCAAGGCTCACGCACGGTTGACCACCCTCAATGTAGTCACCATCGAACATTGCCCAATGCCTCTCTCTCTCTTCCTCTCTATTTTCTCATTTCTTGGCTGCCACCCATGGTGTTCCACCATCGGCCGAGTCACGTCACGCTGGTAAGTCTCTCTCTAGATCTCTCTGTCCGACAACCACCCTCCCTTCTCCTCTTAGTATCTCACTCTATTTCTTTCTCTCTCTTGCTGCCCTAGTGATGTCGTGAGCTGCATCCAGCCACTGCAAGTTACCAAAACACCACGAGCGTAGCACCATTCAATCCTTGCCACCACTGCTTTGTGCCGCTACTAGCTGCTCAGAAACAAGCCTCTCCTATCAAACGCCTATCACACATCACTGTCCACAACCCATGTAATTCACCGTAGCTTCACCCAAGAACGCCGAGTTTGCCTTAGCGATGACTAACCATAAATTCGTGGCCAGCTGTGAGCCGCACCTTGAAGCTCTCTTTTGTTTCTTGGTATAGATCTCTCTCTCTTTCTCTCCCTTTTATGGGATATTAGATTTATTTGGTTATTTGATTTTGCAATGATGTACATGGACGATATACATGATTAGTAGGTTTTATAATTTAGGTAAATGGGAGTGTGAAGTGGAGTGTTGTGAATGGGTGTACTAAGTGTTGAAGTGTGTTATGTACTGAATTGACTAGTGAAGATTGGAAACCATGTATATGTTGATGATTATATTGGTTGAGATTTGTAAAGCTTTGTGATTAATTGGTTTTACTATACATTGAGTTTAAATAGATGATGAATTGAATATATGTGTTGTATTTATTGTCAATTGGTCTATTGATTGAATATAGTGATTGTGAAGTGTTGGAATTGAAATTGAGTTGTAAGTGAAGCATGGAGATTGTGAAGTATGAGTTAGTGTTGGTTTGTTTTATGTGGAGTTTAAATGTAGTATGGATTTAGTATGTGTGTTTTGTGTTGGTTGTGTAGTATGTTGAGTTTAAATGAATGATAGATTTAATGTGTGTTGTATTCATTGTTAATAGGCTTATTGATTGAGAATAGTATTTGCGAAGGTTGGGATATGGTGGAACCATGTGATTGTGTTATTTGTTGTTTATTGGGTTTAAATGGATAATGGATTTAATTGACTAATGCATATTGATTTAGCTAAAGAATTGGTTTTCTTAAATACAATGGTTCATGGATTAGGATGTATATGAGGACCATGACGTCCAAGAATGTGGACAGATTGTGTTTAAAGTGATCTTTCTTACATTTCATGCTCGTGTGAAGTATACATGATGAATAGTTGTAAGACGATAACATTTTGATGATATATGAATGCTATTGAATAGATTAAAAGTTATATAAGGATGCTCTTGAAAGATTTGACAAATTTTGTATATCAATATGTTGGTTACAATGAATTAGTTGGAAGTTTTATATGGATTGAGAATTTGTTTTGGAGTATGCATGTTTGTGGGGATGAAGCTTATTGATTGAATATAGTAATTGTGAAGGTTGGGTTGTGTAGAGCCATGAATGAAGATCATTAATCTTTGTCAATTGTAATTGTGTTGGATCAATGTACATGGGCAACGAGTATGTTAGTATGTTTTATGAATCCAAGTTGTGTATGTGAAAGATTGAAGTGCGATGAGGTGAATTAATCCTAATTATTGAAGTGATATATGGTTGTGGTTTTGTGGAGTCATAATTTGTAACTTATAAAGATTTGTAATTGTCTGGTGTAAGTGTACAAATGATATGGGTAGATTTTATGCATGGAATGTGTAGGTTTCAATAAACTATAAAGAAATGATGTGCTGATTGGAAATTTGTCGTGGAGTATGGGTATGTGTGTTCGATGGTAACTTGGGAATATATATGTATTACTAAGAGGCTTGTAAATTGAGTAAAGTGTTTAAAGGTTGGGTGGATTAATTTTTATGCAAATTGATTCTAACATGAAATTTACATGATTATTGGCTTGTGTGATAGATTTGTGTTGAGCCCAAGTGATAGATATATGGAGCAAGCATATCTTTGTGTTAGTTGAATGTATGGACATATTTAATATTTAACCTTCGGGTTGACTTGCATTGGATGTTGAGTATGGAAGTGGTTTGTAATTGTATGATTATGCTTGAGCTTGGATTATGCTACCTAATTAAATTATATTGAGATGATTGATGTGAATATATGGAGTTGGGATAGAGATGGATTGTTTGAAGTTGTGACGCCCCCATATTTCCGCTTGGGATCGAACAGACATCTGAAACGTCGGAACATACAACACGTGGTTACCTGCCCTCGTTCATGATATATAAGATGCAATGTTCCTAACATGCATCTAGCATTATGCAATATTCGCAGCAGATAATTTTTTTTTCTTTTAGCAATACTATGCACCAAACTTATAATATCTCAAATAGTTAAATCATAATCAAACATACTTAATAAAATAAGCATCCACGATTTCAGTATGAGTTTTAGAAGATGGTAACCTCAAAAACATAGGAGACCAGATTCCATATTTACATTACCAAAATACACTATTGAGCAAGTTCGTTGAGTAACTCATGTAACTCGACTAACGAGGCCAGAATACTGTCCAAAAACTAACTATGGAAGCTGTAAGCTCTGCGTCGTGTCTGCGGCGTCTAGTCAACCTCCTTCAGTTTACCAATATCCGCTCCTTGCTCTGATCTTGACACATTGCCTACCATTCGGGGGGAATGGTAGTTGGGACTATCACGATGACATTTGATTACAAATCTTAGTAAGTTAACAAGAAACTCCCACACAGATTAATGATGCATGCATGACAGTAAAAACATGAATGCATAATTAAAGTCGTAAGTAAGTATAACATAACTTGACATATAACATAACATAACTTGAACTTAAACATGAACTGAACTTGACTTAACATGACATGAGCTTGAGTTTAAAATATAACATGGACAAGCAACATAACATAAACGTGAAACTTGAAACATAACATGGATTTGAAACATAGCATGAACGCGAATATGCATAACATAAATATGAACTTGAACTTAACATAAACCTGAGCATAACATGACATAAACGTGAACTTGAGACATAATGTGAACGCGAACATAACATAACATGAACGTGAACTTAAAAATAACATGTACGTGAACTTGAAACATAACATGAACATGAACATAACATAACATGAACGTGAGCTTGAACATATCATAAACATGAACATAACATGATATGAATATGAACTTGAAACTTAACATGAACATGAACATTACTTGTACGTGAGCATAACATAACATAACATGAACTTGATCTGAAACTTGTCTTAACGTGGACTTAATCTGAAACTTATTCTTATCTCGTGGGGTCACCATGATTGCTTATTCTTAACTTCTTGACATGAACTTGGAATTTTATTCAATAGACTTACTTAATAACGTGACCATATGGGTGCTACACGGGTCCCCTAGAGCCGTGTGTCCCTGCCGATTACCGCATCACAACACAGGTATCTACATCGGCTGTAAATGCGTTAATACGAACTCCACAGTTGTTGTGGCCCCACGTATTCTACGTGTCACAATTGCTGTGTCTCACATAGTGTATGCTCCACAGTTGTTGTGGCCCCATACTTCATGCTCCACAGTTGTTGTGACCCCACATATTTTACGTGTCACAATTGCTGTGTTTCACATAGTGTATGCTCCACAGTTGTTGTGGCCCCATACTTCATACTCCACAGTTGTTGTGACCCCATGAATACACGTAAAATAAAATATGGCACTATCGACGTTAGTGTCTGGCGTGCTCTGGTGACCAGCTAATTAGGCCCCATTCGCAACCTGTTGATTGTACTTCATCAAGCCAGTAAATTTCACACCTAGTTAAACACTCCAGTGTAAACAAAGGAGTTCCACTAGGATATTACCATCCTAACACTTAGGGTCGTGATTGACATGAATAACTTAACTTGAACGTGATCTGAAACTTGACTTAACATAAACTTGATCTGACTTCTTTACTTAACATGACATACTTGCAATGGTGAATATTACATGATATGACATTCATGTATCATAAGGCATACTTAACATGACATACTTATAACATATAACAATACGTGACAGAATAGATTGTGCAACAGATAAATATTCATGACAGAATAAATCATGCATAACAGATAAACATGTAATGACGTGGCATGGCATGGCATATATGATAACATACATACATAAATTGTAGTTTCCCCACCCATCATACATACACAATAAACTGATAGTAAGTTAGAAGCTAACTTACCTCGATCGTCACGTTCTACGAGAATAAAGCACAAAACACGATGAACTATAAAAGGGTATTCTAAAAGTTAGAAATTTAATTACTAACAATTAGAAACATGAAAACAAGCTAACTTAGAATAAAATTATCATTTTACTCTCTACATGTGGAAAAATGACCATTTTACCCATAACTTAAGGATTTCACATCCTAATTCCAAAAATTTTCAAAATTTACATTCCTCATATAAATTTTGTCCTAAACTCAAATATTAACTCAAAAAGATTTAAAACAAATCACAACTATGGAAAACACACTATGGCCGAAACATCCATAGGCTATTTCTCTTGATTTTTGTTACAATTCCTTCCAACTTCAAAACTCATGCTTAAACCAAAATTTTGCAACAAGCATCTTCCTATCCTAAGTTTAAAATCATACTTAAAACATCCATTTAGAAAAAGCTAATAATCAACACCAAACTTTTTGTAAAAAGATCCAAACACTTAATCACAAGTTTTGACCCTAAATCAAAACATCTCCAAGAATTCCAAAAATCAAATCTTACTTCTAACATATTCATAACATAATTCTAAGATCAACCATGCTTTAAATCATCAAACTAAAGTCACCAAAATCACAAAATAACACTTGGAGTTTTTACTTTTACACTTAGTCCAAAAACAGAAACTTTTTCCTCAACTATCTTTGATAAATCTTTTGATTAATGGCTTAAGAATGTGAGATCTTCGAAATAAAGCATCACATGGTTTAAAAATGTGTCTTAAAGAATATCCAACCATCAAACTTAAAATCACATGGCTAAAACTCAATAAAATATTGATCTAACCCAAAAACATCAAATCTTAGGCCTAACCGAAATCCTCTTGTATAGAAAAATAATATCTTTAAAACTAATACTAAATATCTTTGAAATAACATCCTAACATGAAAATAAGAGACTTAGGATCATCAAATAAAAATATCAAATCCTTTATACTAAGATCAAACCACGAAATATTCAAACTTTCTCCAAATAAAAACTGTTTTGCCACTTCCAGTTTTCAAATTTCTAGATCTAAGAAAATCTATTATCAAAAGCTTTAGTCATGTAACAAAACCTCAATGAACACTCTTAAACACATGCTAACAACACTCCATAAAATTTTTGGACCAAGATATGTCCATTAGCTTGGTCAAAACTCCAAAACATAATATACTCTCCAAATTCACGCCTAGAAGACCTTTCCATGGTTAAAAATAATTTTGACCAACCCAATGACCATGGAATGATACGAATAATATATTTAAAAAAACTATACTCGAAGAGGAACAACTTTTATGAAGAAGTTATCGTGTGAAAATACTTACAAAGGGTCAAAAATCACCACGCAAAAAGACAATGAAATCTACCCGAGAGAGCTCTTTTGGGTTTGTCTCTAAGAACGGGGTGAAAAAGTGATGAAAGGGAAGTAAGTGTGTCTTGCACGACTCAAGACTTCTGTAGGGGGAAGATATGGACTTGAATGACCATTGATTGGAGGTAGCTATGTGATATAAAGTGGAGAATAGAGAGGAGAAAGAACTGCCTGCAGAAGCTGTGAGGCATGGAGGTTGATGGGGTAGGTTTCTCCATCTCATCAAGGCACTATTGGGTGCAGCCAAGGGCAGTAAATGGTCTGCCATTTGGGGGACGAAACTTCTCCAAGAAGCCTTGCCAAGGTGGCCAAATTCATGGGCCTTGGTGGGCCTCAACCAAGTGGGCTTCAATTTGGGGTTTAAAGGGGATTTGGTTAGAGTTTGAGATGCTATCAAGCTCAAATCCAATTTTTCTTGACTCGAACATTTCCAAGGTTTAAAAGGTTGGATAATGATGTCATAACAAGAATTTGAGAAATTAATAGCATATGGAAGTGATTTAATCAAGTGATTAAACACAATGCTAGAAATTGGATCAAAAAGGGTTTGGAGGCCAACTTTAGGGTTTGGGGAAACCGTTTAGGGTTTCGGTTTCAACCAAGTTTTTGGGATTTCAATTGAATTCCAACCATTTAGAGTTTTCACTAGGGTTGAAATTCTCTTTGATCTGGCTCAATTTGGTTGATCAGATGAAAAAGGTTTTGCTTTGGTGGCATGATCTTATATCTTGATTTCCTTCACAAATCCATCTAATGGTTCCTCTTTATGCCAAGTATCTAATACTATTCACTATGTGTGGCTAAGATCTTGCCAAGTGTCTAAATAAAACTTCTCTAACCTAATTTAGACATTCCACATTGTAATTTTGAAAATACTGCACTTAGTACGCTTATCGAGGTTACTATTCACTCAAAAAAAACGTAATAAATTTAGTACTGAAAAATCTTAAATATTCATATTAACTTACAGTAAAAACCGTTTACCAAAACTCAACCCCGAAGTGCCCTTATAAATAAATTCATAGTTTCAAATAGCCGTTTCGTTCGAAATTATGAAAATGGGTTATTGCGCTATAAAATCCTAAATATTCAACTGAGTCTAGTGGTGTAGACTATAACTTATTCTGACACTTCTAACTACCTCAAACAATTAAAATTGTATTTCTGGCACCATAGTGAGTGATAACACTGATTATGTTGACAGACTAAAACCTTTGCGATTAGACGATTCGTGAAAACTTACTGAGTTTTCACGAGATTCTTAAAGTATATAGAAATTCTACCATTGAATTTCTAACGGGCGGTTATAAAAGTATTAAGGGTAAATGATAGAGTTGTAGTAAGTTGAAAAGCATGATGATTATGTTGGTTGTTAAATAGATAAATTTGTTTACAATAAATGTATTGGGTATGGATGAAGCTTGTAAAAATAAATGCATGCTTTAAATGAATTGTGTGTTGATTTTAGTTGATAAAATGGTAGAGCACATGTGTAAATTGATTGCTTATTTGTGTTGGATAGATTTGAGGACCATGAATGTATTATTTATGGATGATGCTTGTTAGAATGAGTGGGTACTTATATGGATTGTATGTTAATCTTAGGTGATAAAAAGGTATGATACATGTGTATATTTGGTTAGATTGTATTATATGTTTGTATGTGAGGAAGTAAATGGGAACTTAAGTTGATGTTGGATTGGATTGTATGTGTATGGAGGATGGGTATTGTATTTATAGTTTGGATCTAATGGTAAAGATGCACTAATTTTTAAAACTTGTTTAGTGATAGTTTGGAGGTTAAAGTGAAGCATAGGAGCTCATTTTATTAGTTAGAAAATGAAGTTGGGTTTTTTTTTTTTTTGGTTCATATTTTAGACTAATGATTTATGAAAATGGTTATACTTTAGGATTGGATGATAACGTGTATAAGTGAAATGGAATGGAGATTATAAATACCTAGAGGTATAAATTTGTACAATTAAGAATGTCATGAATAAGCATGTGAGTAAATAATTGAAAGAGATTAATTGGACGATGACTGTCTAAGTGAAGGAAGTTTTAAGTAAATAATATTTGGAGGTAAAAGACTAAAATGAATGAATGAAATGAAAAGACTAAAATAAATGAATGATGAAAGGAAATAAATGTTTTAATGTATGAAGTTACATAACGATCATGACTGAATGAATGAATAATTAAATGAAAGATGATACCAATGGGCTAAACAGATTACAATGTCGAGTAAGTAACACTGATAGTGCACTTAGTGCTGCCCTATGACTGAAAGAGAGATTCCCAACCTGTGGCTAAAGGAGGAATCCAGGTCCAAAAGACCGTTAATCCCAACACACGGGATGTAATAGTGTGTAGCTGCCAAAGGAAAAGTGATAAGAGTAATTGAATGTATAAATGATTTTGTTTCTTTATGAAGGAATGTATAAGGTGTAAAAAATGTTTTATGAGAAATAAAAACATTTAAAAAAAAAACCTCACATTGTAATGTTTTTAAAGGAAATGAATGTTTTATGTAAAGTATGTAGATGAATGATAAATGTATGAATGAAAACCTATGTTAGTATAATTTTACGGTAAAAAATAATGTTTATTAAGTATTTGACTCTTTTTTTTTTTTTTTACGTATGTCCATCCCCCTTCCAAGAATAAAATGAGGACGAAGCGTCAGGACAAACATGACCCAAGGAAAAGGTAAAGCCTAGGCATTTTATGTAATGTATGAACTCATGTTTATAAAAGGACTTTATATTTTTAATTAAATGAATTCCGCTGCAAAACTCTCTTTTAGATTTAAAAAGCATATTTCAATTTTTAACTCAGGAGTCTCTTATATCTTGGCGTGGAAAGAAAATTTTTTTAAAAAGTTCAGTAATTCCCGTCTTGTTTTCTAAAATTTCACCACAAGAATGAGCATCACACATTGGTAAGAGAATGTATTGTGTAAGATGATGAAGAGGGAATCCATTTATCCCCTCAAATTCTAATTTGTGATCCATTCCCTACCCTCCAAATCAATTCCTCTTTGATTAAATCCATTGATGACCTAATGCTCCTCCAAATGAAAGAAGGTCGAGGCCCAAGTTGTGCTTCTAATAACTTACCATCTTTAAAGTATTTGTTATTCATGATCTGTGAGCCTAAAGAGTCAGGATGTTGTAGCAGTCTCCAAAGTTGTTTTGCTAATAGAGCTTTGTTAAAAAACACTCTATATCCCTAAATACCAGTCCACCCTTTGATTTGGACTCTTCCAACTTGGACTATTTCCTCCACTAGATTTTCCTATCATTGTGCTTTTGACTCCACCAGAATCTTAACATAAGATAAGCCATTTCCTTGCAAAGTCTCCTAGGAAGCATGAAGACGATCATGATGTAAGTTGGAATTTCCTGTATTACTGCTTACAAAAGAATTTCCTTCCTATCTTGAGAAAGGAAATTGTTTTTCCAACTATTAATCTTCCCCCAAATCTTGTCCTTAATAACTCAAAAGAAATTGTATTTTAATTTCCCCACAAACAAGGGTAAGCCCAAATACCTCTCAGAATTATTGCTAATGGAAGCTCTAGCCACCCTTTGAATTTGCTTCCTAACTTTTAGTACTAGTGTTTGAGCTAAAAAAAATTAAGATTTTTTGCTTATTTAAACATTGACTAGAAGCCTATTCATACTTATTTTGTAGAGCTTGGACTTTCTACCACTCTATCAACTGGGCTCTACAAAACAGAATGCTATCATCAGTAAATAGAACGTGATTTACAAATTGACCTCCCCTTGCCACTTTCACACCTCCAATATCTCCTGAATTTTCAGCTGCATTCAACATTGAGCTTACTCAGCACAGATAATGAATAGGTAAAGAGAGAATGCATCTCCCTACCTAATTCCTCTCGTGGGCTTGAAAATATTTTCAGGCTATCCATTGATTAAAACTACATAGGTCATTGAGGAAACACAAGCCATGATCATAGAGATCTATTTTTCACAAAATCCAAGCCCTCTCATCATTCCTTCTAGAAAGATCCACTCTATATGATCATATGCCTTGGACATTTCGAGGTTCAAAGCCATGCTACCAGTTTTTCCTCTTTGTCTAGTTTCATGGAATGTAAAGCTTCATAGGCTATCATAACATTGTCAGTAACCAATCTCTCGGAATAAAAGTACTTTAACAATTTGAGATAATATGGTGGAGAATCTTTTTCAACCTATTAAACAAGTAATTTAAAGCTCTAGCCACCCTTTTAACTTTATAATATTTTTTATTTACATGAAATTTTGGAAAAGTTATAATGATTAATTTGAAATGTTTATGTTTAAATGATATTTGAAAAGAGAATAAGATGCGATGAGATGAGATGAGATGAGATGAGATGAGATGATATATGTTTCTAAACATCTCCTAAAAAGCATTAGCATTGGTTTATTCATCTTTATCTTCATCTTCAAATTTGAATAATATGTCTTTAAATTCATTTACATTGACTTATGCATCTCTAAATTTTTGCATAGCTATGAATAGTGATTCTTTAAGTTTGAAGAATTACTTTTCATTCTCAAAACATTATTTTTAATGTTTTTTCTCTCTCGTACCCATTAAAATCAACTTTGTGGAATTTGTATTAAGATGATTTTGATATATGAAATTTGTATTAAGTTGATGATACAAAGTGTTTTTTAGTACATATTAATATTTATTGATAAAATTGATCATTTTGATATATGAAATTAGTAATATTTAGAAGATATATGAAATTGGTATTTTTGAACACATGGTGCTAATTGTAAAATCTATAAAAAATAATAATTTTAAGAAAAAAATAAAAAATAATAATATTTTATTATTATTTAGTTCAAAGATGCATCATCCAATGTGAGAGTTTTTCTTGATATGCAAAATCAATTTTCAAAAGATGTAATTTTAAAGATGCATATAGAGAAACCAATGCTAGTTTAGCAAGGGCTTTGGACACTATATTATAAAGCACATTACAAATTCTTATTGGCTTAAACTCACTAGCACATTTAGGGCTTTTTTTATTTTTGGGATCAAAGTAATATATGTAAAATTAATACATTGATCAAAATCTCCCCCCCCCCCCCCCCCTAAACAAATTAAGAAATTTTAAAGTAGTAGAACATTCTTCATCTCCCACAATGTGCCAATAGGACTGATAGAAGCAAGCACTAAATCCATCTGGGCCTAGAGACTTCAAAGGTGCCATCTGTTGTAATGCCTCTTGAATCTCTTCAATTGTGAATGGTTGTTGCAGCTCTTCATTCATCACAGGTGTAAATTGAGATCTAACATATTTGATGCATTCCTTAACTGCTACTAGTGAATGGTTGATTTAACTAAACAACTCATTATAAAATTGCTAGAACACCAACTCAATCTACCAAGGTTCTGTCACCAATCTACCTCGAGGGTCTTTGATAGATTGGTTCTAGTTGTTCTTCCTTCGTTAAGTAGCACAGACATGGAAAAATGTAGTGTTCTAGTCACCTAATTGGTTCTAGTTACTTTTGGCTTGTTGTTTCCATTTCAAATCTTCTTGCTCAAGCATCAAACCCAACTCCTCATATAGCTTCTTGATAGCTGCTTCATTATGTGGGCCTTCATCTAATTGTATATGTTTTAGAAAGATAGTCTTTTCTTCCATCTACTTATTAGTATCCTTTCTTTTCTTACAACTCCATTTCAGTAAAGCTCCACTACGTGTATGTAACTTTCTTATAACTCTCTACCATTGGTTCTGGGTAGTATGGATGATACTCGCATGGTGCGGAGCGGGAGGGACCCTTCTCTGCACCCTGCATGGTGTTGAAAACCTCATCTACCCTGCCCCCCACACCATACGGACCCATTGGGTTTAAAACTATTTTTGGGTTCAAAAAAAATATTTTTGAAGATAAATTATAATATAATTTAAATTATAAATTAAAATTTATAATTTTAAAAAAAAATTAAACTCATTAAAATTTTATTTTAGATTACATTGGTCTCGTAAGCCAACCTTAATATAGGAAGCTAGGGCAATACAATAGTAATACTTAAAGGCAATATAATAGTAATACAATAGTAATACATTGCTTGAGTATAACTATTGTATTGCCTTGACTTCCTATATAAAGGTTGGTCTAGGAGGTCAAGGCAATCCAATAACTTGAATACAACTTCAAGTCTTTAACAAACTGTATATATATATACAATATATTTATTTATATAAATCTTAATATAAATACATAAAAAAATTTATATATGTGGGGGTGCGGAGCAGGGGACGAGGCAGGGCCTTACTGAGGTCAGCCTGCCCCCCGCCCCCATTGGGTAGTCTCCATGCAAGGTGGGGCAGACGGCGGTGGGGTAGCGGGGTGTGGGCCCTCGCTGTCCACCCCTACTGGGTAGTAGTTATCTTTGTTCAAGCTTCTTTAATAACCTGCTCACCTTCTATTTCTAACATTCATTTGGCCTCAAATCTGAAGATCTTCCTTTTAAACCCAATTCTAGGAGTGCCCTCTTCAACTGTTAGAAGTATAGATTTGTGATCTAATCTTCATGAAGTTAAAACTTCAACATCACTCAATCTGAAAATCTCTAACCACTCATGGTTGGCCACAACTCTATCCAGCCTCTCTTTGGTAAAAGAATCATCTTCATGCCAATTAATCCAAGTATATTTTTGTCCCTTCCACCGTAAGTCATATAAATCATTTGATTCCAAAGCCTATCTAAATTCTTCCATTTGTTTCTCAGGTCTTGGTCTACTCCCTCTCTTCTCATCCTAAGCTATGATCTCATTGAAATCATCCATGACGCACCAAGGCTGTCCATGATTTGAGCAAATACTCGATAGTAAATTCCATGAGTACCTTTGCTTATTTGTTTCAAGTTTACTTAAAAAACCAATAAGGCTCCAATACAGTTTTTTCTTAGCCAAATAAAGGCAAGCATGAATATGGTAATTTGAATAGTTCATAATTTTTACTTCTTCATTATTGTTCCAAAGCAAGGCTACTCCTCCCTTCCTACCAACAAGACTGACTACCAAGCAATTAAGAAACCCCAACTTCCTCTTCACATTCTCCATTACTTGCGACATTCTTAGTTTCAATAAGAAAAATAATAGAGGAATGCTTATCTCTAACTAGTAAGCAGAGATCTTCAACTATCTGGGAGTTTCCAAGTCTCTAGCAGTTCCAACTTAGTACTTTCATAATGATTGGTGGGGCTAGCTTGTAGCCTCTGTTAATTGCATTTCGTTGGATTCATCACAACTAAAACCTTCAGTCCGACTCTTCTTCCCACACCTTGCTCTAAAAAAAATTCCCTCATCTCCATAATTTTTGCATTTTTTATCAAAGAGTAGGAGAGTATACGAATTTCATTGGTTTCTCACACAACTTTTCTAGCTTCTCTAAGTCCTTTGTTCACCTCCATTATTCTACTCTGCCTTCTCCTCCAGGTTAGCTATAGGTTCAACACTCTCACTTTCTTTTTTTGGCCCCATGGGCTTTTTGACTGATAAGGATCTCAAACTTTCCATATCTAATGACTGGCCCATTGATTCTTGTTGCCCATCCACTTCAATGGGAACATTATAATCTAAATTAGAAAGCACCGAATTTGGGATTCCTTTCAAATTCTTCCCATCTATTACTGCCTTTAGTTTATGTTGCTTATTACTTACCTTTTCCAATTCCTGAATTGCCACCATTTCCTCCATCTTCTTTCCAATTTCATGAAAGTCTCCATGTTTTGCGATGTCTATGTACTACTTTTCCAAAATTACCAGCATTCTCTTCCTTAGTATCCATCATTGAAGGTTGCTCGAAATTTGTCCCTTCATCAACAGAAGAAGACTTTTTATGGTCTGTCTTCTCTCTTCCATTCCCTATGGAACTACCTCCCATAGTTCGCCCGGTATTTATATCAGCTCGTAGCCAAGAGCCAAATTGTTATTTTTTAAATAGTTTTGTTCCCACTAACATACATCCTTGAGGCCTATGGATAATACAACCATACTTGAAATCAAGCTTCGGAAGCTTTTCATATTTTAGAGGAATCCAAACTCTATTTCCCAACAAGTTGATAGATCTTCGTCTAGAGATGGGCTTCTGCAAATCAATTTCAATTTTAATTCGTAGAAAGTACCCCCAGTCGGTTCCGTCTTCCTTCGTTTTGACTTCCTTCACTTCTCCAATAGTCTTGCCAATTTGATTGCCCATGTCAACATTCATGCAACCCAATGGTAAGTTGTGGAGCTTGATCCAAAAAACTTTAGAGGAGAATTGATAAAAGGTTAGAATTGCATAATAAAGTTGTTTAAATGGGTGATTTATTTTATCAAATAAAGATTGAACACTTAATTATGCATCAAATTCTAATATTGAATGCAAATTAATTGATGTCAATATTTTATATACATAAAGTTCTATATTTGCCTTTGAAAGAAATATATTTTTTATGTACTGCAGGGCATTTATGAAAATACTAAAAGAGAATGGAACTCACGGCTGGAACTCAAGGGAGCAAGCAGAAAATCAGCACATGCAGAAAGATAGAAAGGCCACCCACTCCCAAGTTAGGCCACCCACTCCCAAGTTAGGCCACCCACTCCACCATTCTTCAAAGTTAGGCCACCCACTCCCAAGTTAGGCCACCCACTCCACCATTCTTCAAAGTTAGGCCACCCACTTCAAAGTTAGGCCACCCACTCCCAAGTTAGGCCACCCACTCTTGAGAAATGGTAGGATGCTCTCTCCTATAAATAGGAGAGAGCTCAGAAGAGAAAGGGCATCAAGGCAGTGGAGACGAAGGAGAGAAGACAGAACTTTAAAACTTAGCTTTCATTTTTCAGTTTCATTCTCATTTCATTCGGCAGTTGTTGTTCATTTTAATTCATTTTTCAGTTTCATGCTTCTGTTTTAGTTTTCATTCAGCATCAGTTTATTTTACAGCTTTAATTTGAAACTTAAGGAAGCAAGTTTTCTTTCCATGTTAAAGCAAGCTTTCTTTGTATTCATCTAGGAAATAATTTCTTTTAGTGTTTATTTTATTTAGAGCTCAACTTCAATTTGAGTGTGTAATTTATTTGAAATTTTAATTTAATTGAGAGTTCAATTTCTTTTAGGATGCATTTTATTTAGAGCGTTTATTTTATTTGAGAAATCATTTTATCTGGAAGTTCAGATTTTTGGATTGGAGAACGCAGTCTCCATTTCCAAACATCAAGTTTATTCCTTACAATTCCTGTTTTTATTTAATTTCAGTTTAATGTCTTATATTTTCCGTGCACATTTAATTTCTGTCTATTTAAATTACTGTCATTTATTTATTTTTGCACCTTTAATTTCTGTTTATTTAAATTACTATCATTTATTTTTCTCGCACTTGTAATTCCTCTATTTAGGTTAATGTCATTTATTTTCTTGCATCTTTAATTCCTATTATTTAAATTAATGTCATTTATTTTTCTTGTTCTTTTAAATTTCAGTCTATTAATTTCAGCAATTTTAATTTAGTTTCATGCATTTTCATTCCTTACTTTTCATCGCTGCATTCAAATCCGACAAACAAATCTAAAAACATGAATCTAGTCCATGACTAGTAAAATTTCCATCCATTGCACATACCATTTATTTTTTTTTTCTTTGTGAAGTTTTTCACAATTTTTCAACGAGTTTAAATTTTGAGTAAATTTTCCCTGAGGAGACGATCTAGGAATTTATTCCTTATTATTACACGACATCCTCCTACACTTGGGATAGCATTAATGCTACTCATTTTTTAGTGAGTCAAGAATCGCATTTTTTGCAGTGGAGTCAACCCATCAAACGACTTGAGCATGAGTAGACTTGTATTAAACAACCAAGGTCTTTCTTTCAAAACATGCTACTAATCTTCTTGAGCTTCAAATAGATGACAAAAAAGTTGGGGCTGATATCTTGAAAATAGAACGGACTTCCTGTTTTTCAAATATTAGCCATTGTTGAACATAAAACCTCTTTACTGATGACTCGATCCGAACACAATTTTCCAGCGAGAGTTCATTCCCCTTTCTTTGTTTCTGCTACCAAACACTCTTCATCAACATTTATCTCCAAATCTTCTTCTTTTTTCAAGTGAAATTGTTGCCACATCTCTTCTATATTTTCCATCTCTATCTCTCTCAATCCGACAAATCAGATTAGAGAACTGAACTCACTCTTACAAAAGTAAGATGTGAGAAGGGCCTTCAACTCGGTTTCTCCATTCAGAGGATGTAAGAGAAGAATAACACTTCAATTTCCAAAACTTAATTCTTTAAGTTTTATATTTCTTTATTGTTGTTGAAATGAAATATTAATGTTAATATTTGATAACTTAATATCTCCTGAACAAGTGGTGGCGTTTCTTGAGACACCGTTAATGTAGGTACTGTGGCGGTGTTTCAAGAAATACCTCTAAATTGTATAGAAATGCCACTAATGAGATTTACAAGTACTGGTGTTTGCACAAACGCCTAGACGTGGAAATAGCAACCCCCCAGTACCATCGGATGATTACGCCAGTAGAACAACGCTGTAAATTAATTCACAGCATTTTTTTAGACAATTGCCGGCACATATCCAACGTCAACAATTATGTGTTCTTTTATAGTATAAGAAAGTGAATATTAATGTACTAGTATATTTTTATTTTTTAAAAATATTTAAATATGTTTAAAAAGATGGAGTAGAAAAAAGAAAAAAATTAGAAAGTGACATTTAACCTTTGGACACGTCCAGCTGTGACCACTGAGCGCAGACTATCATTACTTTAAAAGATTATACACAGCAAATAACAAAAAGGACTATCCAAAAAAAAAAAAATTTAAGTGACAACTAAAAACTTAAAAAAAAAAAAAAAATTGTTTTATATAAAATAATATATTGAACATTAGTTTTAGATCCAAACAAACGGTCATATACAATCTTAGGGTAGGTTTGGAAAGTGAGATGAGAATTTTTTGTTTTAAATGAAAGTTTAAAATATTATTTTAAATATTATTATTGTTTTGAGAATAAAAAAAGTTGAATTAAGATTAGAAAAAGTTGAATTATTTATTATATTTTATGTGAAAATTTAAGAAAGTTATAATAATAAGATGATATGAGAATTTTGTATCTTATCCCACTTGCCAAACCTGCCAGAGAAATAAATAAACAAAGAAAAACATTATTAGATTGCTAAAGAGATTTTTAAAAAATAAATTTAAAAATTAAGATGATATTTATATGATACATTTAATTTATTTTAAAATTAGTTTATAAATATTTTTTATGTGATGTTGTTTTAAAGAAAAAATTAATTAATCGTCTATTTTCTCATCATTCTTTTATCATCTCATGATGTGATATTAGATGATATGTTTATAAATAAAATATAATAAAAATTTTCCAATTATATAATACCATTTTATAAAATAATAAAAATTAAAATAATATGTATTACTCTTTTATAAATCAAACATTCGAGACGTAACTGTGAATAATAGTACGTCAGACAAGAACCTAAATTCCATGATTCGAAGTGAAACCGATCACAATAAAGAATGAGGTGAGATTAGTGTTGACATCTAAAAAATAATTAAAAGATATAAAGCATCATGGTACTACTTTTCGCATGTAATGGTTATAAAGAATTAGAAATTAATCTCTCAATAAATCAGGGCAGAATAACAAAAGGTAACCTACCTGTTCTAAAGTCTTAATAATTACTGCTATTTTAACATTTTTATATTATATATTATTTATGTAACATAATTTAATTTAAAATTTAAATTTTACAGATTAAATTTTATTATTTAAATAATATAAATAATGTGCTCTATTACAAAGCTTGATAATATAATAAAATAATTTCTCAACTCGTCATAAACAATATGGATTATATATTTGTCTATGCTTTAGAGCACTGGCAGTCATATCCAGTTTTTGCTTAATTATTGTTGAAAGGTTGACTAATCAAAAGTATTCAGCTCCACTTTTGAGCTAAAATCACTCTAAAAGCTTCTCCAAAATTGGCTCAACATTGTTTATCTCCAAAAGCTTTTTTTTTTATTCTAAAATTTCTTCATCCCCACCATGGCACACATCTTCACAAGACTTTGTCTATAGACCATCACCCTTGACTTCTTATTGTATTTTCTTTTATCCAATTACGTGTATCTTTATCCTCTATAGTTTAACTTGTTTTGTTTAAGAGAAATGATATTTTCAGTCGTGGTTGTGCAAACGTCACGCAGTCTCTTTGAAAAAAGTGAATTAATACGGGATTCACATGAAAAAAAACTAACTTTTTAATCATGGACCCCACTCTTTTTCAAAGCAATTACGCGACATTAGCACATTCCACGACTGTATATAACATTACTTTTTGTTTAATGTTCTATGTATTATACGGATTGTGAAAACAATTCCATATTTTTCAATAGTAGTTTTAGGTAAGATAAACTAATGTCTATTTTGTAAAATATGGACATTAATTAACATTGGAATGTATTTGCAAGAAAAAAATAATTAAAAAATATTATTATTAAAAAGTATAATATTATATTATTATTTTAACTTTATAATGAAAAGTCCAATGTAGATTAATATCTTGAATGCTCTTATATTTATACTTTCCCCAATTAAAGAGTATAAAGATTTAGAAGTGAATCTCTCCATGTATCAATGCCAAACAACAAAATCAACAGCTAATTGTTCTCACAGCAATGATATAGATAATGTGTTCTCTACCCTACTTGTTAATAGAATGATTCGTTAACGTGACACAATTTTATTTGAAAAATTCAAATATATGAACTATTTTTATAAATTAAATTCCATCACTTCAACAGTATCATGCATGTACTCCACACCATCTATGAATAAAATTTATCTTTTACACTACGTATTAATTTAATTATAACTTAATTCAAACTATTTTATTATTTTTTATAAATTATTTTATTATTATTTATAAAATATTAATCTCTTGTAACTTTAAACCTCTCTATATTCTTTTAATTGAGTAATACTTTTTTATAATATTTAATTAATATAATAATTAATTTCAAACGAAGAAAAAACCAGCAGCGTATTGGCCATGTCACAATGAATGTTTTCTTTCTTTTTGAGGAATAATGATGACACCTTACTTTTCACAAGAAAGATATCCAACTTCCAGTCTTTCTGCGATGTCACAAGTTGCCCTCCTTGTCCAAGTATTTGAAGACAAACACCCATACCCATCATTTTTTTTTCTCTTTCGGGTACAGTGCAGGCATTCATGAAACAGGTCACAAATGTCATTGCCCGTCCATTGGTGTGCATCACGTTGCCACAATTTTAGGCTAGGTTCATAGAAAGATGAATTTGAATTAATCTCATCTAATCTCATATTTTTATTATAACTTTTTTATAAAATATAATAAATAATTTAATTTTTTTAAATATTAAAAATAATATTTTAATAATATTTTATTTAATTTTTAATTTTTATCTAAAATCATCTCATTTCATCTCACTATCAAACCTTACCTTATTTACTTATTATTCATTATTGTGCGCCAAATTCTTTAAACTTATTATTTTTTTGAATTATATCCAACAATAAAGTGTAAAATACTATTATTTATATGTGAGATTCATTTTTTAACAAAAAATTTGCATGAAACTTGTTTATTTAAAACTTGTATCTAATATTATTCTATCTTAAAATGCTACAACATATGTATTAAACTAAAAAATATAAAATCACCATACAGTATAAAATAAACTTTTGGACACTGCTGGGGGATGGAGAATGTGCCCCCGCATTATACCACAAGTGCATTTGCACTTTTTTTATTTTTTTAGCCATTTTTTAAATAATTTAAAAAAAACTCTTAATTATTAAATAAAAAAAAAATCAACCAATTATGTTAATAAAAATTCTCGATTCAAATAGCACTTTCTTAAATTTTCACCCATTTCAATCAAACAACGTCACACCAGCCTTTTCATTATAATTAAAATATATAAAAATAATAATAATAGTGGATTCCGACGATCGTAGTGATCGCCGATTGGCTGCCAGATTACGACCAACTCTGACAATCTCTTTAGACTGGTGAGTTAAAAAACTCATAAAATTAATAAGTAGTATTAGAATTTTTAAAGACATTCCCTTCTAAAAGATTTAATTTGATGCGGTTTAATTCATTGTGAATTAATAAAATCATGTCATGGTGTTGTATAATTGGATGGTGCAAAAGTTATTTTTAACTTAAAAAAGCAAGCAAATAACGGAAAATATGATCGACCATTCTGGTATACACCGTTGGGTCCATTTCAAGAATCCAGTTTGGGCATTAAGCTTTTCGATTAATGATTATACAGCCGGGCAGATAAGGAATACAGTCACCCCCATGATTGCTCTTTTCACGAAATTAATGTCTTACTTTGGTTGCAGGAAAGCAAAGGCATGTCATTATCAAAGCCAGGGGACATGAATTCGGCTTCTTTTTTTGTTTTAAATTATTATTATTTTAATATGTGGGTTATAATTATAATATAAATATATTTATTATTATTGTTCTCTAACATTAAAAGATAAGTCTATGAATAAAATATAATAAATAATTTTAAATAATTTATAATTATTTTAAAAGATATATATTTTAGATTTATAATATCTGTTATTGTTAATATAATTTTTTAAGATATTACTAAGAGTTCATTTGAATTGAGAAACACTCTCATCTAATCTCGTCTTATCATTATAACTTTTTTAAATTCCTGTAATATAACAAATAATTCAATTTTTTAAAATCTCAATTTAATTTTTTCAAATTTTAAAATAATAATAATATTATATTTAATTTTTAATTTTCATCTAAAATAATCTAATCTCATCTCATTATCTAAATAACTCCAATAAATATTTAATAAATCCTGTAAAACTCTCCTCAAACTTTAAAAAAAACAAGGAAAAAAAAAAAGAGATAGATAAAGACAGCATTATGTATTAAATATTGGTCCACTGATATGTGTGCACATTGAAATCCCTCTAATGATACCAAAGACTAATAACTCACTTGGTAATTCGTCTTACAAGATTTGTTGATAAATTATATGGTATGCTCTACTTCCCGTACTCCATTTATTTTTCTTTGCTCGATTCTTATAAAAATCAGTGTTAATTCACAAGTCTAGGACCTTTGGCATTCCTTTTTTCTTTTTAAAAAACAAGTAAGGACTCCTCCTAAATATATTATTATTATTATTTAAACCCACTGACCACCAACCCACCGAGTCCACAAAGATTAAAAATAATGGAACTGCTAGATNATATCTACCTTTGCCAAATCGCGTAAATGCGAATTGATATATTCTAAGGGCTGTGCCACCTACCACATTTGTCTTTTTTATTTTTTTAATATATATAAATATTTTTAAAAAATAAAAAATATATATATATATCAATACATTAAAAATTATTTCTTTAATTATTAAATAAAAAAATTTAAAATAATGAGAGTTACACTTGAACGATACGGCATTGTATCATTTCTCACAAGTCTAGGACCTTTGGCATTCCTTTTTTCTTTTTAAAAAACAAGTAAGGACTCCTCCTAAATATATTATTATTATTATTTAAACCCACTGACCACCAACCCACCGAGTCCACAAAGATTAAAAATAATGGAACTGCTAGATGCAGTCGCCACATGCAAGCGGGAGGTAAATGCTTGTACGGATTGAATAAAAAAAAGTTATACAAATAATTTTTTTTTTATGTAGGTCCCATATTAATTCACTTTTTTCAAAATAACTGCATCTCGCTTGCACAACCACGACTGCAAATATCATTTCTCTAAAAATAAAAAACCTCTACCCGACAATACCCCAATGGCCATTGATTTTATTAAATCATTTCCCTTTGTCAAATTTTTTTTAATGTTAAATTATGCTCCTTGAAGAAGAATTGCTGCTTAGCATTCTGCTTCAAATCTAGATAACATACTAATGGAAAATGAAAGAAAGAGCGTGAGAAAGATCAGAGAGACTTTTGGAAGACGCAATTAATGAAAAGGAAAAAAGAAGAGAAAACTTATTAGTTTTATTTCACAGGAACGGCAGCACCAAAAAATTGATACTGTTCATTTTATACAGACTTAACATAAAAAAAAGAAATTCACTGTTTATTGTTGTAGCAACTCCATATGCAATTTAAAAAATTGATACTGTTCATTTTACAACGACTTAAAACACAAAAAACAAAAAATTTATTATTAATTATTGTAACAAAAAATTTACTATTTATTATTGTAACAATTGGATATATACTTATTATAATAATAGAGAGATATATTTATGTTGGTGAAAAAATGCACATGATCATTGACCGTGTGGCAATATTTTTCATTGAGTTCCTCGATAGAATCAGGATCACTCTGCCAAATGCATTTACAACTAAATCCAGATCCAGCTGTGCTTTCGACATCCATCCATTATTATATACATAAAGTGATCTAAAATAAGTATAATCTTTTATATAATAATATTTTAAAATAAAGATATTTTTATAAAATGATTTTTTTTCTAATAAATTGTTTTATCAAAATACCCCTCATATAAAATAGGACGGTGCAACAGGTACTGCTGGTTGCCACTGTTAGATAAAATATTTTTTTTTGTTTTTTTTTTTAAATCATTTTTTAGTACTTTTAAATGGTTGAAAAAAAATATAAAAAATTTATAATAATATTAAACAATTTTTTCATAATCATTAAGGAAAAAAAAAAAAAAAAAGTCAACAGCGGTGGCCTTAGTGTTTTCCTATAAAATATGACTCGTGATGGATCATCACCAAAGAGAGCAAGAAATTGAACGACTTTGGCTGAGTCTGTGCGCAAAGACAAATTGACTTTATCAATCGAGCTATGCTACACAACCTCCCACACACCACACTCCAATTTTTTTTCAATTTTTTAATATTTTTTTAATATTTTTTTTTGAGTTTATTCTTTTTAAATTAATTTAATTATTTTATTTATTATTTATATATTAAATATTTGATAAAAAATAAAATAATAAAAATTAAAAAAAAATGTGGCGTATGGAGATTGTGTGAATAATAGGAGGTTGAGTAGATTTTTTCTTATCAATAAGGATACGAAGTACATCATCACCCATGATCTGAGCAAGAAAACAAAGTCCCTTTTCTTTTTCTGATCTGGAAATGGATATTACCTCTGCTCTCCAAAAATATTTGCTAAAATCCTCCTCTACCCTAATCATAAAAAGACTCCCATTTTCTGTGGCCCCTGACTTTGGTCACTTCCAATCAATCAGGCAAGAAAGAAAAGAAGACTTTGTTCACAGCCAAGATATCAGATTTCTCATATTTATAATATATATCTCACCTTAATTAGTAATTTTAAGTACTAACTTGCAAGTAATAAACTCTTATATTGAAAAGTCACTACTTGGTGCGTTCACAAGCATTGAATGCAAGATTCTTAAGAAAGAAGAAGAAGAAAGATGCCACTGGGTTAGGTTCAGATACAAAAAAATATTTCATCCCATATAATCTAATTATTATAATTTTTTTAAATTTTTACTTAAAATATAATAAATAATTTAATTTTTTTAAATCTTAAAATAATATTAATATTAAAATAATATTCTAATAATATTTTATTCAATTTTTAACTTTCATCTAAACTAATTTTATCTTATCTAAACTCGCTATCCAAACCTACCAGTTCCCAAAGTCATTTTATGAAAATATATGGCAACATTCATAGCTCATATGAAAGTGCTTCATCCAATTGGTCATATGCTTTCATCCCACAATTCTTTAACAAAAACAGCAGCAACTACTAAAATAAAAAGAATCAAAACAACTCAACAAATCTGTACAAGAAAGCTGCATAATCATTACTAATTGAGCTAATGCTGCCATTAAATGTGCCCACAAAGCTAGCTACCAAACAAATTACTAAAACATTTCAAAGCAAACTCCTCCCCCCTTGAAGAATTGTAAAACATCACAATATCATATATCATTAGGAATATCAGCATGATCAAGAAAATAATAGTCACTTAAAATGTGACAAATTACAAGTAGAGCTGGAGATCATAAAATTCAAGAGGAAGAATATCATTTCCTTGTAAACTTTTGCTTTGCTTTGCATTTTTTTTTAAAATCTCAACCGTGAATTGAATCACATTTCTAGCTATCTGATTTCCAACCATCCTTTACACCCAAATGGAATTAGGCACTTACAAGAAAAGCAGATATTTTTTACCCGAAACGTTTCGAAGCCGTTGTGATTGTTACCCTTCCTTGTGCACCGACCCCTCATCAAACGTCTGAGAATGAGAGACTTTGCTGCTTTTCATCCTCAAGAAACCGTAAAGTTTCCGAAACTCCCGAACGGCATGGCCGCCTTCACTTCGGAAGGACATGCCCGCTTCGTCCACGGACTTCCGAGGTCCGTCGGTATTCCCCAACCGTTGTCCGATCCTCCGTTCGCTATCCGTTTGCAACGCAGTCATAACCGATTTTATAGCCCGGCTCGGCGAATTCCGGTTTGCAATCATCAACTCGCCGATCTCGGCCGGGCTTAAACTCGCCCCGCTTTGGAAAATCTCCTCCACCTGAGGGAAGAGCTTGTGGTCCTTGAGCCCCAAGTAGCTACTCGCCAAAGTTTTGAAAACCAAGAAATCACATAGAGGAAAATGGATATGGACATCGATACGACCGGGTCTAAGCAGAGATGGGTGGACGCGATCCTTGCTGTTCATCATCGTGAAAACCATCACTCTCTCTTCGGCGCAGCACGAGTTTAATAGCCCATCCATGAAGTTCAATACTCCCGACAAGCTCACACCCGTCGATTTCTCCGTCAGAAACCGATCGAGGCCCTCCATGACGATGATGGACTTGCTCGTCGTTTGTAACAAAAGCAAATTCAGATCCGAATCATTCAAAACCTTGGAGAGATCGATAACGTACACATCGTAGGATATGAAATTCGCCATGGCAGCCACGAAGCTTGATTTCCCAGTTCCGGACGGACCGTATAAGAGAAAGCTTCGCTTCCAAACGCGGCCTAGACGGTGATAATACTGTTTGGATTTGACGAAGGATTCGAGATCGGACTTCACCTTGTTTTTGAGGTCGTCTTCCATGGCGATGGTATCAAAGGTCGAAGGGTGCGTAAAGGGAACGGATCTCCACCTTCCGTCACCACCCCCGCTGCGATGATGATGATGGTGATGATCTTCGTCGTCCTCGCCGCGCTTGATATTCATGTACAGCTTCAGGTCTCGCTGTTTTCTCAGCTCAATTTCATCAGCCACCGAGTGGATGTGCTGGAGATAGGGCCGGAGGATTCTGCGCTTGTCGGCCTTTCGGACCTTCAGCACGAAGCTTCTGCAGTCGTTTCGTAGCATCTTGTCAGCGTTGGTCCATGTCAATACGGCGCCAAGAAAGTTGTCCTCGACGGTCTGGTTGGGGTCGAGGCAGAGAACGATGTCGTTAGGCTTCTTGCCGGTGACAAGGTTGGTGAAATCGGAGTCTTCGAGACTAGGCAAGGAGTTAAGGTAGAGGGAAACTCTTCGATAAAGCTGATTCTCTTGCATACCTTCATTGAATTCGGGGACTTTGAGGAACTGGTGAACATGAAAGCAATCTTCGATCCATCTCCACCATTTCTTCACGACATGAATCAACCCGGTTTTGAATAGAAGCACCCGAATCAACACGAGAAAACAAACAAGTACGCCACCGAGAAGAATCAGGGTTCGAACACCCATAAAAAAAAAAAAACAAAAAACAAAAAAAACAGACAGATTCTCTTTATGGGTCCTTCGAATTTCCCCTTCGATTTTGGGTTGAGCGATCAGAGAGAAAAATATGTGACGGAGAGAAAGGTGGATGGTTGAGTGTTTGTTTTTTAAAGAAAACGCAAGTCTGGAAATTGTGCAAGGAAGACGACAAGATAGGGATTAGGGAGTGGTTTTCAATTCAATAAATATATAAATTACCTTAAAAATATAATGGGAGACGGCTACTTGCCGGCAAAGGTAATTGTTCTGATTGAGAGACAGAGGGTTCTATATTCTCTTCTCTATTTGTTGAATCACGGCTACGAGGAAAGCGCTTTTATACTATTACTGGCAGGACATCCCTTTTATTTCTCCGTCATTTCGAGCAACTTTCCACCTAAGATAGTATTGAGTTTTTCAAATTTTAATTTAATTTTTAAATAATTTCGCTGTCTATAGACTTTGTTTTATAGAGTAGATTCCTGGCAACCGTACTCTTACCGGCATCTCGTGAAATACGTGAAGGAGATCTGGTATGTCCCATTGGACAGCCTCTAATAGTTTAGTGAATATAGTCATATTATATATAATTATTTTTATATATTTTATTGACATAATTAATTATATTAATTTTTTTAATATATAATTAATTATATTAATAAAAAGTTAATACATAATTAATTATATCAATAAAGTGTATAAAAGAATATGTAAAAACAATTACATATAAAATTTTTGTCAGAAAAAAACTTAAAATCATAAGTGAATAAGAGGAAGGGTATGTTTGTACTTTTGTAATATCTTGAAATTTTGTGTATAGTTGTGAAATGATATAAATAAAAATATTTTATTAGATTTTGAAAAAAGAGAAAAAAAATTATGAATAAATATATATTTTAAAATAAGTAGTGTATTGGAGTTTGTGAAAGTAAATAGATAAAGTTAAAAAAAATCCGAATATAATTTTTTTAATATTTTGAAATTTATAAAATTTATATTTATTTTTGTATTTGAGTAATGATTAGATAAAAAAAATGAAAATTTTAAAATTGAAAAGTATTTTATATTTGAATAATATTTGTAAATGAAGTTGAGAATTTTAGAAATTTTCATGTTTGCCAAACATCCATTTTTTGTTTGAAGTTCTCCCAAAACATTTAAATCCTACAAAAGCCATTATTCCTTATTTAGGAGATGTTTAGGAATATATATCATCTCAACTCATTACATCTTATTTTCTTTTTAAATATCATTCAAATACAAACATTTTCAAACTAATTATTATAACTTTTCCAAATTTTTAAACAAAAAATAAAAAATAAAATTTAACCTTTCAAATCTCAAAATGAAAAGTATATTAAAAAATTATATTGTAATAATATTTTAACTTTATAATATGTTTTATTTATTTTTTCCTCTCTTTTTCCCAAAACACAACAAATACTTAACTTAAATTATCTTACTACCATTAAAAAAATTATAATCAATCATCTTATTTCATTTTCTAAACATCTCCTAAATGCTTGCGTATCTCAGTAGGAAATCTCTTCTCCAAGTGCTCTTCTGTGTCCTATCATTTTCTACTCTCTAAATAGTTTGGCTTAGACCTTGTTAAGTTACACAGATGTGATAAGATAAAAAATCTATGAATAGTAGTGAGATAATTTATAAATAGTATTAAAATGGTTTGAGTTAAGATTTTTATGGAGTTTTGGAAAATGAGAAAAAATTATAAAGTTAAGAGTTAAAATATAATTTTTGTTTTGAGATTTAAAAGAGTTGATTTTTTTTAGTTTTGTTTCAAAATTTAGAAAAGTTGTAATGATTAGATAATTATTAGATAAAAAATTTGAAATTTAAAATTAAAAAATATTTGTATTTAAATCGTGTTTAATTATTAAAATAAGATGAAATTTAATAAGATAGTTTAAAAGGTTTGTGCCTGACTTTAGTTTCATTACTGTTGTATGCTCCCTTTGTCACCTCATCATTAATGCAACTCCATATTGACTACAAGCTTCTGAGGTCATCCAATGGTTGGTTTTTTAGGTTCTTACTGTGGGTAGTATCCCGCCTATTATATCTCACTCATTGTAGCTATATCGCCTCTTGCCTGCCTATTAGGGTTGAGTATCGACAATATCGGAGTCGGAATGCCCTACCTCCAACTTCAACTCCAACTTTGATAGAGGTTGAATCCAACATCCGGCAATGACTTCAATTCGCGTAGCCTTTGGCTGGGCTATGCAAATTTTCAATTAGTTTGATCCCGTCTGACCTCCACTCCAATTCTAACTTTAATAGAGTCGGAATGTTTAGAAATTGAACTTGAAATTGGAGTAGTTCTGAAAATATTTTCGGAGTTTGGAGTCGGAGTCTGAGTTCGAAGTGACTCTAAACTCTAAACTTCGAACTCTGAATTTTTAAAAAAAAAAACATAGATGCAATCACAGTATTCTTCAACCTTCTAGTCAAAGCATTAAACCAATGCTGCAACCGCAGTATTCATCAAGCTGAATGCCAATGTTGTTCCTAGGCACCCTCTCATTCCAGCCCCCAACGGAACAAAGTTAAAGAATGTTTGTCCCGTTTTATGGCTTTGATATTGATCTTTATCTTTCTCCTTAAAGGAAACTAAGAACCTCTCTGGGTAGAGCTCGTTAGGATCATCCCATGAATCTTCATCCCTCATGACGGCATAAAGATTGATAGCCACTGTAGTTTTTTTTGTTATATCAAACCCATTGATTTTGTAGCGTTGGCAACATTCTTGTATTGTCACAGGGGCATGTAGGTGTAGTCTTAATGTTTCCTTCACAATTGCTTGCAGGTAAGGGAGGTTTGTGGTATCTAATTCTTCAACTAGTTTAGTTTTTCCAACAACAGATTCTACTTCTTCTCTAACCTTCTTGAATAGGCAGGGATGATTAATCAACTCGGCCATTACCCATTGCATGGCTTCTGTTGAAGTTTCAGTGCCAGCAATGAAGAGATCCTAGCATATATAAGTGATAAGACCAACAATCAATTGAGGTGATCATGAAATTCGAGTCTTTTAATTCATAGACTTGCTTTATATTTCTGATCTGAGCTCCAAACTCCGACCTCCAATCGAAGTAGAACTCTGCCCTCCGTTCGGAGTTAGAGTCGGAGCTAAATTTTACCTCTGACAGTTGGAATCAAAGGTCGAAAAGCACTCATCTGACTCCGTTGGAATCGGAGCTCAAGCCTAGCCTTTGGTCTAACTCTCACTTCAACTTGTCAGAGCAGAGTCGGATTTGAGCTTTTTCTTAGCTCATTTGAAATTTTAATTTGATAATTTTGGATTCTCACTAATTGGATTTGAGTTTCCAGATTTCAGTTTTTCTAATTGTTATTATACATTAATTATTATATAATTAGTATTATACGTTATTATACATGTTTATACGTTAGTGTTTATTCATTAATTGTTATTATACATTAGTATTACATTATAGTAATAGTGAATAGTATGGTGTTTACATATACTAAACTATTATTAGTCAATTTAAATTATAGGATAAGCATATTATTTTATAATAATTTGCTCATACTAGTACATTATTGAATTTAATTAACTAGATAAGTTATAGTTATATGAAATATATATGATTAATATATAAAAAATACATAATTTTTTATAAAATATGTACAATATCATAGTCGAAGTCGGTACATCACCACCTCTGACTCTGACTCTAACTTCGATTTTTTTGGTTAGAAAAACTCTGACTTATTGGAGTCGGTGCATAGTCAAATTTTTAACTTTTTCCTCAATCCTATTGATTAAAAAAGTACCAGTTTGGTTCTAAAAAATTACAAAATTGGATCGAACAAGACTCGTTACACTCTTACTTCTCCTGCCGTTAGAACTTCAACTAAGAGTGCTCCAACCTCAACCTCAGGAACGGATCCCCCTTCTACCTCTTCTACTATGGCACAAGAAGTACAGCCTACGTTCGTGAGTCTCACAGGTTCTCTTGCTTCCAGAGTCTATCTAGTTCCTAGCCAAACTACCTGAAGGGATCCTTATAGCTCCCTCAAAGGGATGAGTCCAGTCAAGAAGCCCATCGGATGTGAGCCCAAAGCAAGAATGATTAGTTGCCCAAGTCTTAGAGACCAATACAAACCCATGAGGTAACCGTTGCACGAGCTAGATAAGATGATAAGGTTAGTAAGTTAAGATAAGCCCACCCGCTTAGGATGGTCATCAAGTCGAGCTGATAAGAACAATGAGAGGATCAAGCTTGTAGCTGGTACTTATCAACTATTTTCCAGACCTATAAATATGATAAGAAGGCAACAACTCAAGTAATTTAGGCATTGGAGGTACTTTAGGCACTCTAGGCGGCCAACTTTCTCTATTGCAAGCAGAGTGCGTCAATGAATAATGTGGTGAACACATCTCGAATAGTGGTGCCGTCTGTGAGATTTCTTCTTTATTTTTTATCGAGCTCCAATGTGATTTTCCCATGCCAACCACCACAAGCTCTCAGACAACTCACGATCAAGATGAAACACCTGTAGACATGGACACACAGCTTGTCGAACTGAGGAGAAATTAAAGAAGGTTATGGAGACAATGGAGGACCTACGGAGGGAGAATGGAGAGCTGAAGTGTCGCAATGTTGAACTCAGCAAGACCACATTACTGAGCCATAATGAGCATCCAGAAAGAGAAGCGCAAAGCTTCGGAGGGACAAACGCTGAAGAGTTGCAAAAGAAAAAACTACACAACGAGTTATGTAGTTTTGTCAATAAATATGAGGAGATGGCCAAAAAGATGGGGGGATCATTCTCAGTCAAGCAGCTTTTGAATCTCACAAACCTGCCCTATAGTGAGAAGGTGATGGTTGCACCACTTCTACCAAAATTTAAAGTCCACAGATAGAGATGTATGATGGATCTTGAAGACCCAATCAATCACCAAGAGAATTTCAAAGCACACATGACTCTATATGGTTTTCTCGAAGAAGTAGCCTGTTGAGCCTTCCCACTAACGTTGAAGGGCGTGGCGAGAGGCAAGTTTGGAATACTACAACCTAGTCAATCGACAACTTCAAAGAATTAGCCAAGCAGTTCCTAATGCAGTTCATGGCCAACAAGAGGCGCCGATGGCCCGCTACATATCTTCTAACCATTAAACAAAGAGATGAAGAAAGTTTAAAGGCATGCCTGACTCGGTTCAATAAGGAGAGGTTAACAACTGACAACCAAGACGAAAAGATAATCTTGGCGACTCTCTAGGAACCCATTCATTGCCGAACTAGGGAGGAAAACTCCTTCAACCCTGAGGGAGTTTATGGATAGAGTTGACGACTTTTTCAATGCGGAAGACAACCTACAACCCCTTCTTGAGCCGAGGAAGAGTGAGATGAAATCAAAATGCAAAAATTCCAGTAGAACAGGAGACATGAAGATTAGCTCAAGCCAACAAGAAAGAAGGTGTGAGAGACAACATGAACAAGGACCCCGCCTCATGCATAATAACTTGAATGAACAAGAAAAAAAGGGACTCTCAAAAAATAAACAACAACAGGCAAGTAGAGGGCAACACTTCTGCATGTACCATCAATCAGACACCCATTGGACGAAGGATTGTACTACAGTGGAAAAGAGGGTAGCCGAGTTGGTGGGTAGTGGAGAGCTCGAACGGATGCTAATTGTACATGTAAAACTGAAGATAGAAGTAAGGCGAGAACACAATCCTCGATGACGTGCCAGTCTGAAAAGGTGGCAGTCGATAAGAGAAAATGATTGTGATGCCCCTCACCAAAATACTGGTCGTAATGATGCGCTTTTAGGTTAAATTCGTACTATAGTCGAGGGATTTGCTGGAGGCGACGCATCAACTTCTAGCAGGAGAGTGCATGCCCACAGAGTAAGATATGAAGAAGTTTACATGGAGGACAGACCGCCCAAGTACCCACGGCATGGTAATACAGTGACCATCTCCTTTGGGGAAGAAGACTGTGAAGGAGTCTTGTATCCACATGAAGATGCATTGATAGTAACCCTCTTGGTCACCAACTATACCACCAGACGAATCTTGGTCGATAACAGATGCTCTAAGTACATCCTATTTTGGGAGGCTTTTGTTAGGATGGGTATAGACGCCAGCAAGTTGTGACCATCTCCCACCCTATTGAAGGGGTTATCCAAGGACGCAATCCAACCAGTGGGCGCCATAACCTTGCTTGTCATGGAAGGAAAAGGGCTATATGCATCCACCACAATAATCGATTTTTTGGTGGTCAAAACCCCATCATCTTAAACGCTATATTAGGGCAACTAACCCTAAATAGACTTAAAGCGGTTACATCCACCTACCATCTTAAAGTGAAGTTTCCAGCAAAAGCAGGAGTAGGGGAAGTGTAAAGCGAGCATGCTCTGGCTTGAGAATGTTATATGCAAGAGCTCAAAGCGAGGGGAACCTATGTCTGCGTTGCCAAAGGTCACGTCCAGGATTGGCCGTCACCCTAGCTATTGGTCATCTTGGATTGAGGCGTGGAGGCTCATGATGAACATAATTTTGCAGCAGGCAAAGGCAAACAAACTGTTAGAGTTGGTGATGTTGCATCTAGGGCAGCCCAACACAATGACATGGGTAGGCACGCGACTTCCCCTTAACATCCGGGAAGGCTTGAAGCAACTACTAATTGAACATATGGATGGGTTCGTATAGAGCCATGAAGATATACCTAGGATCGACAAACAGTCATCAAACATAGACTATGTGTCGACACTAACAATGTAAGAGGAGCGGTAGAGATGTGAATTTATTTCTATTTTTATAAGAAAAATGTGAAGTTTGACTTATTGACAACCCAACGATACAAGTAACTTAGGTAAAGTTATCTAAAATTATAGCGTGAACATCCAAATAGTGTATAATTAAAAAATTATATATGGCAACTTACGCCACACATCTTTATATAATTAATATGTGAATTTTTACTTTTATTATTTTATCTTAATGTTTAAATATGTATGTATTTAATGTTTGGATCAATTTTTTGGTATAGATCTCAAGGTGTACTCTACTTTTTTTTCTGTTTTATAGAAAAAGATTGTACGAAACTTACCCGTAGGAACCGATATAAATCATTTTCAAACTTGAAGCGGCACTTTCTTGTGGAAATTCTACTGTGCACGTGGGCGGAGGGACGATATACCGTGTACAATGCGCGAATAACAGACCAAACCCCTCCGTAGGATTTGATCCATAGAATCGTCGTGAATGAACTGTCAAAGTTGAACAAGCCAACTGCCTTATTTCAAAATCACACGGTTTGGAATTTATTCTATATATATGTTTCGTAGGTGATTTAGATTAGATTTAGATCATCGTAAGGGTCACATCTTTATTTTGAAAAGGTGATCAAATATGAGATCTGTATTAAAAAATTAAATTAAATTTTAATGATAAACTTTATTATTTTTTTTTAAAATACACTATATTTACATAATTTATGACCGGATCTTGCATTGCTTGTTGGATTTTGTACTTTCCTTCTTTCCAAACATCCTATTAAAACTTTCGACACATTTATATCTTCCAACTATCAAAAACTTCACAAGTACTCTTCATCATCAAAACTTGACCGTTAATATATATATATATATATATAGTAGCGGAACCTGCATTTGTTTTGGCAGGCCAACTTTTCTATCGCACAATATGTTTATTTAAAATAAAAAAAATTTACAAAATCATAAAGTATATATAAAATTAAATCTCGATAATTTGCCAAATAACGTAGAAATAAAACTTTAAAAACACAATTTAATATTTGTTTTAGATTTTTTATGACAATATTTCATAGAATAATATTCATCCATTATTATTTTTATAAATATGAAATATTTAGAAATTTTTTTCTTCATATAAACTATCAAGTGATCTTTTATAATGTCATCTTTCATTCTAATATCTAAACTAGCTTATTAAAATTTCATATAAAATCTATCTATTTTCGTATCATATTAAGCATAGAAATTTAGAATACTACAATTGAGACCTTAAATAAACTTTTTCTTGCTAAATAAAATTTAGAGAATAAATCATCTCTACTATTTTTCATATAAATTACAATCTTAAATAGTTTTTTTTGGTATTTTCACTTTGGATTCTATATTAAGAATCTTAATATTGTATAATAAAAAACCTTGGGTCAATGTTAATAATTTATTATTTCTCCTTATCTTAGTTTTAATTTAATTTTAGAGTGGCCACATCCTAGAAAATACATAATATATAGAAATTATACAAAATCTAAGGGTTATAGGAAAGAAAAATTAGAGCAAGACATTTCTATGTATATGAAAATTTTACAAAATTTTAGAAGAGTTTTGCTACATACAAACAAATTCGCGTACCAATCTGTGCACCGATACTGCTGCATTAATAAATTAAAGAAACATATATCGAAAATGGATGTATTGATTTCCGTGTTTCAAAGTGGGTGATATTTAAAGACTAATGCTGCGTTTAAATTTTAAGTAGATAAATTTTATGTAAGTCATTTGTAAAAAATGGGTACAATTAATAAAAAGTAATTTTTTATACTTTCTCAAAGTATGATCCATTTTTTTACAAATGTTTGTGTGAAATTTATTTATTTAGAATTTATACAAATCATTTCTTTTTAAAAAGAGCCTTACAAAGTTTACAGAGAAATCTCATAAAAATAATTTTACAAACTGATGCAACTGAACGTGATACTTTATATTTATTTTCTAATACAAATAACTTTATAAATTAATGCACCACAATGAGCTGCATCAGTTAGTAAATTTTCTTTTCTAATATCTTTTAAACTAAATATTTCTCATTTTACGAGGATGTAAAATGNTTCAAAATTCAAATTGGCACAATGTTTATTAAAGTCTGACTTTCTAACCAATCGCATTAGATGAGTAGACGTATTAGTGCGTGTAATCACTTGCAATTAGATTTTTCTATTTTTTTTTATAAAGAATATGTGAATAAGGAAATTATAATTTTTTTTCTCATAAAAATAATTTTACAAACTGATGCAACTGAACGTGATACTTTATATTTATTTTCTAATACAAATAACTTTATAAATTAATGCACCACAATGAGCTGCATCAGTTAGTAAATTTTCTTTTCTAATATCTTTTAAACTAAATATTTCTCATTTTACGAGGATGTAAAATGTATATAATTTAAATTAGGACATACTCGAATATTTATCATTTGCATGTGAATATCTATTCTACATTAAAAGAGGTTACATTCTCATGAATGGTAGATTTTCTTTGATTTCACATTGAGCAACTACTATTTTGCCCTTATTTACACAAACAAAACTTCTACGTATAGTCACCTCATGTAAACAAGGCGTAAACGGCTATACCATGTCAGCTGATATTTATCTAAAAAGAAAACATAAAAATGAAAAACAAAATAGGTTCTCCTGCTTTGCTTTGGTGCTCTGGTTTTTGAGACAGCTTCCATCAAGCTTATGTGGTGCTCTGGTTAGAAGTCGTCGTCATGTTGTTTTCTCATATTAATTGCATTTTGTTGGGGTCTTCGAGTGTTGCCTAGGTCATCTTTCCAGTGGGTCTTCGGCTTCACCACATCAAGACGCCTAGCAAAATGGTGTGTTGACTCTCTCTATAACGGGGAAGGGGCTAGGGTTAAGGGGTTTCGGGATGAACGGGATTGGTGTCGTTCCGTGCATTCTATTTGCTAGTCATATTTATTCTGGTTTTTGAGCGATATTAAAGACTCCTTCACTAAGGCCCCATAGCTGCCTTCCCACCAAATGATAGGATTTCCTTTTTGTTCTATAGCCCGGATACGCGCTTGTAAGGACGCTTCCGAACTTCTATTTCTGCAAACGGAAACCCCCTCCTCATTTAGAGCGGCAGATGCTGATACATCCAGATTAGGTGCCCTCAGGGGCGAAGGTGGCCTTTATTGCCCAGGGGCTGGACCTTCCGCTGAAACCGATGGTTCCGCTTGCGGAGGGATTTCAAGTAATTGGATAGGAGAATCTGCATTAGGCAAACCTTTTAGCTTTAGGAACCTGAGGGAAGAAGCTTCCTCCAAAGCCTCCAAAGTGCTAGGAAACCCGCATATTGTTCCAACTGTACCCGAAGAAGAAGAATTGTAATAACCCCCAGAAGCATCCATCATCATACATGTAGAGGCAATTGCCTCTACGGCAATAAAGTCAAAACAGACCGCATTGCGCACTAGGCTGACCACTAAAATAGTAAAAAAATATAAAATGAGATGAACAATTAGCTTCAATTGAAATGGCATCTTTCTCCTTCTCCAAGAATCACCGTCTTCTTCAAAGGGATGGAATTGTCGCCTTTGATAGAGGGATGGAATCACAGAGGGAGGGAATGAGGAAATCAGAAGATTAAAGGAGAGAGGAGAAGGTGAGTGGAGACAAAAGAGGTAAAGTGTTTGGGTGAAATGAAGTTGTGGTTAGGAGGATAGGTTTTGTAATCGTGGGTTGCATATGAAATTGCTAGTTCATATATTTATCATTTTTTATATTACATTATATATATATTATTTGTTAAATTGCTAGTTCATATAATATGAAATTCTAATCTTATAACATAAAATTAATATAACATGTGATATAACATAAAAATTAATCTTATAATTTCTAATATAACATATAAATTTTAATCTTATAACATAAAAAATATTTAAACTTAATATTAAGTTATTATTATAAACTTACTTTTAATATATATATCATTGTATTAATGATAAATATATTTTTGACATAATAAATTATAATATATATTTTTTTTGTAAATAAATTTTAACACATTTAATCATATATATTCATTTAAAAAGTCTAAAACTTATATAAATTATAGTTATATTCAATACTGTCAGACTGGATTGAAACTGAAAAAGGGGGATAGGATTGGATCGAAATTGAAAAGTTCAAAAGCTTCAATTTTGATAATGAATTAATCCAATATTAATTCTTAAATTTTTAAAATCAATATATACCAATTCGATTATAAAAAATTACTAAACTGCACCCATTAACCCTCGGGAAAATTCCCCGATTGGAAATGTCGATTCTGGTCTCCATATATATATATATATATCAAAATAATAAGAATAAATCTACTATGCTGTCCTAATATTATTACTCCAAACGACCGTTTATCAATTTTTTTACTTAATAATTAAAAAAATAATTTTAATACATTGATATAATTTTTTTATTTTTAAAAATATTTAAATATATTAAAAGGATTATAAAAATAAAAACACAAAATTGTAGTAGGCTGGACAGTGGGCGGTAGCCTAGCACAGCTCAAACAATAATGCATTCTATGCGCCAGTACCAGGACATTAGACAAGACAAGAGACACGTACGTGACGTACTACACGCGCAGATACCATATGAACGTATTCAGATGCTAACCTCGTCGTACCTTTTTACACATAGATTCTCCACATTTATTGGTGGTTATTTCTTGGACCTTCTAGGCTTTTTCTATTTTAATTTTAATTTTATTGTTTATTTTTAGAAAATTTTTATTTTATCTCACCTCATATTAATTATTATAAATTTTTTAAATTTTTATATAAAATAAATAATTCAATTTTTTTAAATTTTAATATAAAAATAAAATAAACAATTCAACTTTTTCAAATTTCAATACAAAATTAATATTAAAATAATTTATTCTAATAATATTTTATTCAACTTTTAACTTTAATCTCAATTTATTTTATTTCATCTAATCTCATTTATAAAAATGAACGAATACAAGAAATTTATGTGAACATGCCCAAACATATATCGGTGCTACCATATAATTGTATTCACGAAGCTATTAGTAGTACTATGTTAATTTAATTGTAGAACTTTACTATTTTACCATAAAGCTCTCTTACTAAAAAGTTAGTTGTTTACTTTTAGTATATCTAAAACGTTTTTAAAGTTAGTTAAGATGATTTTTTTTAAAAAAATATGTAGTTATTTGCAAGATATTTTTTTTTTCAATTTTGTCACTCGATCTTTCAAATAGTGGATTTTCAGCTTATTTTAAAATAATTAAAAGTATTTTTTTTTATAAAATTACTAAACATATTATTTTTTTTAAAAGAGTTTTTAGACGGTTAAAACCTCGTTATAAACTTCCAAATTCAAACTCAAACAAGCATAACAATTTTGATAAAAATCTATTTGCCAATTTGCTTATTGACAAGGTTTTTTTATTTTTTATTTTTATGTTGGGAAACCTTTTCAAAGCAGAGTCCTTTAGACCCACTCCTGCAAAATAAATCCAGGTTCCGTACACCACACTCTTGGAAGTTTTTTTACATGAAATTGGTTAAATCTCTAGTTTTCCACCAGAGGATGTGACCCTAAAAGATTGTTATACTTATGATGTGTTGAACCTTAGATCTTAAAAAGATTAATAGGAGTTTTGGGGATAGATATGAGAATTTTGATTGAGATGAAAGTTTAAAATATTATTTTTAAGTATTATTATTATTTTGGGATTTGAAAAAGTTGTATTGAGATTTGAAAAAGTGAAATTGTATATTATATTTTGTGTATGAATTTGGAAAAGTTGTAATGATGAGATGAGAATTTTAAGTTGAAATGAGAATTTTGGAAAGAAACATGTTTACCAAACCTGTCTAAGTCTTCAAGATTAAGACTTTCACCACTTGGATCAACCCGCTTATTGACAAGTTAAACATATTATTGACGTGGAAGTTTGTTACATTAATTAGCTTTGAGTTTTTATTTTTTAACTGTAATGAGTTTCCTAATAAATAATTGGGTGATGCTAGTATAAATTTGCAGATTTTTTTTTCTTTTAAATTCTTTTTATCAATTTAAGTATTTTTTTAACATATTTAATTATTAAAAAAATAATTATTAAAAAAATAAAAAATATATAACTTCACTAATAATTATCTTCTTAATTATTAAATAAAAAATAAAAAATTAAAATACTCGATTGGTAAACTAGCATTTTCTCAAATAATTTGTTCATGCCTTTAATTGTAAAAGTAGCCTACAGGCTAAACACGTTACTGATGTTGATGTTGTCACATCAACTGACAAAAAGGCTATCGCATTTTATTTATATATATATATATATATTTTTTTTTTTAACTATAATAAACTTTACAATAAATGATTTATTCACACGCTGGCTTGGCTCGTAAATTCCAAAATTCCAAAAGGGTAATGGAAAGTTAATAAAAAAATAAAATTAAAGGTCGAGCGTCGTGAGTTATTTGCAGTATGGAGAAGATACTCGGAATATAATTTTTAAATTGCAACGACATCTACAACTTGCGCCGCGACAGATATTGTTAAAAGGGTGCGGCTACTATACTATAATTTTTTATATCTATAATTTTTTATATTACATTATATATATTATTTGTTAAATAGCTAGTTCATATAACATGAAATTCTAATCTTATTATTCAAATCTATTAATCTTATAACATAAAATTAATATAACATGTGATATAATATAAAAATTAATCTTATAATTTCTAATATAACATTTGATATAACATCTAAATCTTAATCTTCTGATATAAAATTAATACAAACATAATATTAAGTTATTATTATAAACTTATTGTTAATATATATATATATATATGATAAATATATTTTTGGCATAATAAATTATAATATATATATACTTGTTGTAAATACATTTAGAGACATTTGATCATATATACTCATAAAAAGTCTAGAATTTATATATATTATAGTTAAATTCAATACTATACTACTTTGTGTTAATTATTATAAAATAATATACTTATACTATAATATAAATAAACTACTAGTTTAGTATATGTAAACATAATATTTTAACTAATATAGATAATCCGTAAAATTGAAAAAATCAGATCGGACCGGACCGGACCGAAATTGAAAAAGGGGACTGGACCGGGTCGAAATCAAAAATATCAAAAATTTTAGTCTTTATAGTAAATAGGTTTAGTATCATTTTTTAAAATTTTAAAATTAATATATACCAATTCGGTCATAAAAATGTACTAAACTGGCCAGTTAACCCTTGGGACAAATTCTAGGTTGGAAATGTCGGCTCCCAGTCTCCATATATACATATAGGGGTGTTCAACCGGATTTCGGACCGGGTATCCGGGTATACCCGGGCCGGAATCCGGATTTAAAATCCGGACCGGGTTCCAGCCCAATTATATCCGGGTTAGGACCCTTTCCGAAACCCGGATTAATCCGGATACTTACAACCCGGAAATCCGGGTTTCGGATCAAACCCGGTTTTTTTTTTTTTTTTTAAATACTGAAATCTCTTTGTTAATGATTTTTTTATGTTGAAAAAATGTTTCTCAAAAATCCAATATTTATTGCAATTTTTTCAAGAAACATGGTTGAAATGCAAAACTTTTTTTGTTATATAAAAGCTTATATTTTTTATATCATTGTCTATGATGATAAAAATATCAACTACTTATAATTAATCCATTCATATCAGCTACTGCTATAAACAACTAATTAACCTAAAAAGAAAAAAAAATCAACTACATATTACATTGTTTGAACTGATTTGCTTAGATCATTACAAAACACTTACATTGCTCTAATTAAACTTCAATACACAACAACAAATTTGGTAAGAACATTCCTGCTACCACTACACCCAAAGGACTATAAAAGTTGACATTGCTCTTCAGAAGTCTAATAATAGTGCAGAGAAAGATGTAGTCTCAAAATGTTGAAAGGAACTTTTAAACCTGCAAAAGATGGCAATATCAAATTCTACTCATTGATAAAGTATCAAGGGAAGTGAGCATTAATAGCAACAAATGATGCTGGGAAAAAGATGCACATTAATCAAGGTACTGGTTCTAGATCAAAAATTGACAAATGAGCTATATCTAATTTTTTAGAGGGCATTATATTATTGCCTAGACTATCCTAGCACAAAACATTCTCAAATCTTAAGAGAATTCTTCAGCATGCTGCATCTTGAAATATCCTACAGAAATCTAATATTTGAAAGGAAAATAATGTTTCTATACTCGAGAATGATAGCTGCTTTTCATGTACTATCATGATCTCAGCTGATCACATGATGCAATTTTACTAAATCAGAGAGGGAAATAGAGGAACTTACCAGATAACTCCGTTTTTCTCCAATAAACTTCAAACTAACTCATGATTCAAACAATAAATATAGTGCTTGAGCTATAAAAAATCATCAAAGGATTCGATCCAAGGAAGAGTTGAATGGTGCATGTGAACAGAAGACATGAATGCACTTGTTTTATATTTGAAGCACATTCTTTGAACGTGAGTTGCAGAAAATGCCTTATCTCTCTGGTTTTTTTTTTTTCTGTACTAATATTAAACTTAAGAGTATTCCTCATTCTTTTGAGAGAACTAACAGAGAAACAATGATTGTTCCCTAAGCCATAAATGTGACGCCCCCAAATTTCGCTTGGGATTAAACGGACATTTGAAGCGTCGAGATATGCAACACAAGGTTACCTGCCCCCGTTCATGACATATAAGATGCAATGTTCCTAACATGCATCTAACATTATGCAATATTCGCAGCGGATAATCTTTTTCTTTAGCAATACTATGCACCAACTAAATATATCCCAAATACTTGAAACATAATTCATACATAAAGGCATACTAAAAAGCCGTGATCACCACACTAGTCTAAAATGGTTGTGATCAAAAGAATACTTGAGATACAACTCCAAAAGTACAAGTATTAACCTAAGTTAAATACTATACCATCATCAACATCGCACCGTGGCCTAGTCGACCGTATTCAGTTGGTCAGATTCCAATTCTCCTTTGGGTCCTGTAACAAGATCTACCATTCGGGGGGAATGGTAGTTGGGACTACCACAGTGAGATTTGATTACAAATCTCAGTAAGTTAACATAAAACTTATACACAGGTTAAAAATGCATGCATGGCAGTAAAAGCATAAATGCATAATTATAGTCATACATAAACATAGTATAACTTGACATATAGCATGACTTAACCAGAACTTAAGCGTGAACTGAACTTGACTTAACATGGCATGAACTTAAGCTTAAAACATAACATGAACAATCAACATAACATGAACGTGAAACATAACATGGACATGAACATAACATAACATGAACGTGAGCTTGAACGTATCATAAACGTGAACATAACATGATGTGAACATGAACTTGGAACATAACATGAACATGAACATAACATGTACGTGAGCATAACATAACATGAACTTGATCTGAAACTTGACTTAACATAAACTTGGAATCTTATTTAATTGTCTTGATTAATAACGTGCATTAATACGTACTCCACAGTTGTTGTGGCCCCACGTATTCAAGTAACATAAAACATAATACGTACTCCACAGTTGTTGTGGCCCCACGTATTCTACATGTCACAATTGCTGTGTCTCATGTAGTGTATGCTCCACAGTTGTTGTGGCCCCATACTTCATGCTCCACAGTTGTTGTGGCCCCATGAATTCACATAACATAAAATATAATACGTACTCCACAGTTGTTGTGGCCCCACGTATTCTACATGTCACAATTGCTGTGTCTCATGTAGTGTATGCTCCACAGTTGTTGTGGCCCCATACTTCATGTAACATAAAATATAATACGTACTCCACAGTTGTTGTGGCCCCACGCATTATAAGTAACATAAATATAATACGTACTCCACAGTTGTTGTGGCCCCACGCATTATAAGTAACATAACATAAATATAATACGTACTCCACAGTTGTTGTGGCCCCACGCATTATAAGTAACATAAATATAATACGTACTCCACAGTTGTTGTGGCCCCACGCATTATAAGTAACATAACATAAGATATAATACGTACTCCACAGTTGTTGTGGCCCCACGCATTATAAATAACATAACATAAATATAATACGTACTCCACAGTTGTTGTGGCCCCACGCATTATAAGTAACATAACATAAATATAATACGTACTCCACAGTTGTTGTGGCCCCACGCATTATAAGTAACATAAATATAATACGTACTCCACAGTTGTTGTGGCCCCACGCATTATAAGTAACATAACATAAGATATAATACGTACTCCACAGTTGTTGTGGCCCCACGCATTATAAATAACATAACATAAATATAATACGTACTCCACAGTTGTTGTGGCCCCACGCATTATAAGTAACATAACATAAATATAATACGTACTCCACAGTTGTTGTGGCCCCACGCATTATAAGTAACATAAATATAATACGTACTCCACAGTTGTTGTGGCCCCACGCATTATAAGTAACATAACATAAGATATAATACGTACTCCACAGTTGTTGTGGCCCCACGCATTATAAATAACATAACATAAATATAATACGTACTCCACAGTTGTTGTGGCCCCACGCATTATAAGTAACATAACATAAATATAATACGTACTCCACAGTTGTTGTGGCCCCACGCATTATAAGTAACATAAATATAATACGTACTCCACAGTTGTTGTGGCCCCACGCATTATAAGTAACATAACATAAAATATAATACGTACTCCACAGTTGTTGTGGCCCCACGCATTATAAATAACATAACATAAATATAATACGTACTCCACAGTTGTTGTGGCCCCACGCATTATAAGTAACATAAATATAATACGTACTCCACAGTTGTTGTGGCCCCACGCATTATAAGTAACATAAAATATAATACGTACTCCACAGTTGTTGTGGCCCCACGCATTATAAATAACATAAAATATAATACGTACTCCACAGTTGTTGTGGCCCCACGCATTATAAATAACATAAATATAATACGTACTCCACAGTTGTTGTGGCCCCACGCATTATTATAACATAACATGTCTTATCTTTCTTAATGCATGTGATATTATTTAATATCATATACTTTTCTAACATGGCGTATACTTGTAAATGGCATAATATGATTTAATCATAAACATTTCATGGCATACATGTATCATATGGCATACTTAACATGGCATACTTATAACATACATCATTGTATGACAGAAAAGATTATATAACAGATAATTATTCATGAGAGATTAAATCATACGTAACAGATAAACATGTAATGACATAGCATGACATGGCATATACGATAACATACATACATAAATTGTAGTTCTCTTACCCATCACACATACACAATAAACTGATAGTAAGTTAGAGGCTAACTTACCTCGATCGTCGCGTTCTATGAGAATAGAGCGCGAGACACGAGGAACTGCACAACAGCTGGAAGAGGAACACTCAAGTCCTTAAGATTTTCACTTCTGAACTCAATTGCCATATTGTAAGCACTTGCAACACCACGGCCAACTTGAGGTTTCACTATACTCGGAAGAGATAAATTGACTTCAGAAAGCCTTTGCACTAAAACAAGTTCATTAAAATTATCAATAACAACCAAACAAACAACTCATTTCTCAATCCATATACTCTTAGCCATAGTCAACCACAAGATGACACCAGTCATCCCGGACTATAATCCATATCATCACTGCTTCGGGACACTGTCATACAGTTTCCCAACATTACACCATACGCTCCACACTTCTCTGCTACGCCATTCAACCCTTCGTGACACGCCATCCGGTGTATCACGACTTAGTACAGAGTACACTCACGTGAACTCTCTTCCATTCACACTACAAAACCCATCACTGCGATACACGTCTCACGGTGCATCGCTACGCGACACGGAGTACGCGCTACGCGTACTTCCTTCGCTACAACACTCATCAACACGATGCACATCACACGATGCATCGCCATACCACACGGAGTACACTACATGCGTACTCCCTTCCTTCTACGACCCACATCACTACAGCGCACGTCGCGCGGCGCGTCGCTGCATTACACAGAATACGCTACACGCGTATTCTCTTCACACAACCCGCCGTATCACATCTACGGCATCCATCTCACGCCTATACTTCACAGCACAGTCCACAAAACTACAAAATCAAGCCTAACACTTCACAACCACACTTCGTTTCACAACTACGCAGCGAACTCCACAAACACTAACTACACAGTCTACAGCCAACCAAATTAACTATGTTAAACATAAATAACTAAAGATAGAGGGTTAAGACGAGAGAGATGTGATTGCTGTCGGGAAAGAATCCAAAACTGATAATTTTTGCGGGCTGTTACAATAAACACTAAACAAATAGTAAATGATAGATCAATAGTATACACTCCCACTATCCAGTCCTATCATGTCAATACCACGAGTCCAGATAATTGAGATATATGTTCAACAAGTTTTCACAGAGCACAAAACAGAGGAAAGCCCAACCAGTACTCTAGCCTTCACTGATCAAAAAACCAAAGATTGTCCAACCATTTCAATATTAGCACTCAGATTCATAGAAATCTCCAACATGAAATAAACGAATCTGTGTAAAAGAAATCAATCTAGATCTCAACCTTTTTTTACCAAAAACCCAACTTTTCTTACCGGGTCTAAAAAACATCAGGATTGAAGAAAAATCTACTATGCTATCTTTGAGTAGGGCAGCAGAGAAAGGCAAAAACTTCAAAACCTTCTTGGATTCGATACCCACGACTCTAGCATTTTGCAACTAAACAGATCTAAACATGTACATAGCAACAAACCCAATCTTCTAGTGCTTAGAAAAATGCTTTTTTCCCTTTGTTCAACTAAACAAATATAACCCATAAAAATACTCCTCAAACCTTCAAAATATTCTCACCGAAACAAACCAAAAATCAACAAAGAGTGAAGAAAGAAAGGATACCCAAACGTAATAGAACCCAAAAAGAAATGAGCAGATCTAGTGAAACACTTCCACCGTTCGGCATCGCAGATAGCACAGAGAAAGATGAGAGACAGATTTCGGTAGGGGCTAGGGCGTAGCAGAGCAGAGAGAGAGAGAGAGAGAGAGAGCAGATGAGAGAAGGTGAATCGTGGGGAAGAAGGCGTAGTGCATCGCCCCATCGCAGACCACAGAGAGAGAGCAAAGCAGAGAGAGAGAAGATAGAGCAGTCTTGTGTCTGAGAGTGAACCCGGGGGGTGGGGGGGTGAGGAGCGGCTAGGGTATCCGTATCGCGAACATTTCACTTTTATATTACACGTACCGGTTTTAAATCCGGTACCCGGATTTAAAATCCGCATCCGGGCCGAATAGACCCGGATTTAAAGATGCGGGTACCGACCCGGATTTATTCCGGACCGAAACCCATAATCGGAATCCGGTTTTCCCGGGTTCCGGATTGGGCCGGGTTTTACCCGGCCCAGATGAACAGCCCTATATACATATCAAAATAATTAAAAAAAACCTACGAAATTGTCCCAATGTTACTGTTTCAAATGATCGCTAATTAAAATTTTTTTTTTTACAATAACGAAGGAAGTAATTTTTAATATATTGATGAACTGTTTTAATTTTTAAAAATATTTAAATGTAATAAAAAATATAAAAATAAAAACACAAAATTATACTACACTGAGCGACAGCCAAGCAGAGCTCAAACGATAATGCATTCTGTGCGCCAGTACCAAGGTATTAGACAAGACAAGAGAGACGTACTAGACGCACAGATACCATATGAATGCCAACCTCATCATACCTTTTTACACATAAGATTTATTGGTGGTCATTTCTCGGACATTCTAGGGCTTTTCTTGTTTTATACATTAAGTCACACGGAATTATGCCCAAACATATATCGGTGCTACCATATAATTAATAATTGTATTCATGAACCTATTGTTTTAACCATGTCTTTTTCATTCATTGCTTTCATTTAGTGCTTGTGATTGTGGTATCAAATATAGTTTTTTTTTTTAGTAGTACTATTTTAATTTAATTGTAGAGCTTTACTATTATACCGTAAAGCTCTCTAACTAAAAAGTTAGTTGTTTACTCTTTGGTAAACATACATCTAAACCGTTTTTAAAGTTATTTAAAATAGTTTTTTTTTAAAAAAAATATATAGTTATTTGTAAGAACTCTTTTTCAATTTTGTGGCCTTTTCAAATAGTGGATTTTCAGCTTTGTTTTTTAAAATGCTTAAAACATTTTTTATAAGATTATCAAATATATTATTTTTTCTTTAAAAGAGTTTTTAGGCAGTTAAAACCTCTTTTTAAACTTCCGAATTCAAACTCAAACATGCACTTGATGCATAAAAATTTTGATAAAAATCTATTTGCGAATTTGCTTATTGACAAGTTCTTTTTAATATTTTTTGGTCGGGAAATCTCTTTAAAGTAGGGTCCTTTAGACACACAACTGCAGAGTAAACTCAGATTTCGTGCACCACACCTTTGAAAGTTTCTTTACATAAAATTGATCAAATCTCTGACTTTTTACCAGATTGTGTGACCTTAAATGATTGTTACACTCGTAAAGTGTTGAATCTTAAATTTTGAAAGAAATGACTCTCAAAGACGAAGGCTTTGACCACTTGAATCAACCTCTTAAGATTGCCTATTGACAAGTTAAACATATTATTGATGTGGAAGTTTGTTACATTAATTAGCTGTGAGTTTTTATTTTTTAATAAATAATTGGGTGATGCTAGTATGAATTTGTAGTTATTAAATCTTTTTTAATTTCTTTTTATCAATTTAAGAATTTTTAACATATTTAATTATTAAAAAAATAAAAAATATATAACTTTACTAATAATTACCTTCTTAATTATTAAATTAAAAAATTAAAATACTCGATTGGTAAACTAGCATTTTCTCAAATAATTTGTTCATGTGTTGCATTGTAAAAGTAGCTAACAGGCTAAACGCATTACTGGTGTTGATGTTGTCACATCAACTAACAAAAATGCTTACACGTTTTATTTATATATTTTTTTAACTATAATGAACTTTACAAATAACGAAAAATTTAATTATAAGTATAACTGCGTATTAATATGTGTATTAATTTAATGTGATTGATAAAAAAATAAATTTTATTAAAAATAATATTAATTTAAATTTTAAATATAAAAAAATCAACATTAATACATAGATTAATATATAAATTTATTTATATGTAACAAACCCTTACCTTAAATGATTTATTGACACGCTGGCTTGGCTGTAAAAGTAGCTAGCGTAACTATTTTGTGATTAAACAACTCAACAAAATTCCAAAAGGGTAATGGAAGGTTAATAAAAAAATAAAATTAAAGGACAAGTTTCGTGAGTTATTTGCAGTATGAATAAGATACTCAGAATATAAATTTTAAATTGCAACGACATCTACAACTTGCGCCGCGATAGATATTTTTAAAAGAAAAATGATACGTACCCTTCTACTATTTATTTATTACTTTTTTTTTATTTTACTTAATATTTAAGGAATTAATTATTAATAAAATTATATATATTTAAAATTTTTTTAATAGCTAAGGATGTTAAAGATATACTTAAAAGAAAATGATAAAAAAATAAAAAAATTCATAATATCTTATAATTGGTAAATGGGTAGTAATAGGCACTAACTTGTTAAAATTGCGGTGTCTGCAATCCACCGAACTCTTTAGTGCTATTATACGGATTGCCACTTATTAAGCTTAATAAAAAATTATATGTGACGTGTGGTGTAAGGATGATGAATAAATTTTATTTTATAAACATTACACGGACAAGCTGTTAGTAGTGTGATGACACACAGGACTTGTTAATTAGTAAAACATATTGTTACACTCTTTTGGTTAATACTTTTTTACAAACATGATTAATTACTTTTCCATTTGATTTAGTCAACAAGAATGATACTATTCTTCAGTGTTTTTGATTTATACAATCTCAAAATGTGTAAGTCCTGCATACTTCATTTAAAAAGGAGGGTAAATGTGAAATTCTCATAAAAAAAATCTTCTTTTAATAGTGAATAACATTCTTTTTGAAAATGAGTGCATGTGACTTGCCTACTCTAAAATTGTATATGACATTGCTCAATATTAAATATGTATTAATTAATGCTTAAATGTCTCATATATTATGATGCGCATATACATGATTAAATCTGGCTCTAAAGGATTTTTGAATAAATATTAATAAAAAATTCTTTATTTCCTTCGAATTTGATATTTTGAAAAGCAAGGTGAACATGCTTAACAGTGTAAAATGGTTGAAACAGTGTAAAAGAGTTCTTATAAGTTTAAACTCAACTATATTGCAGGTCATTTTTTTATTTATATTATATATAGTTATTTTTACGTATTTTTTGTACATTTTATTGATGTAATTCGTCAAATTAATTATTTTATATTAAAAAAATGATGAAACTAATTATATTAGTGAAATATATAAAAAATACATAAAAATTACTATATTTAAAGTTTTTGTTAAAATAGATGAAAAGGAAATTAATCATCCAATTACCTGCACCAATGGGTGGAATTAAAAGGCCTCACTCAAGTGGGGCCATATTCTATAGCTTAAAAGTGAATTTAAAGGGCAGGTGAGGGTGCCCTGTGATTGGTGGTTGTGGCTGTGGTTGTGAACTTGTGGTTACAAACCCCCCTTCAAAAGTATACACAAAGAAATGGCAATTTTTTCGGTTTGTTTTCTGGGCCACAATTTATATATGTGGATGAAACACATGGAATTATATGTACAATTTAGATTAAAAAAAGGATCTTTTTAATTTTTATTCGAATTTAAAGGTCTCAAGTGGAACACTTATACGATATGCGTTTTATAATATTTATTGATTATTAGATACTGCTAAAAAAATCTATAGAGATAACAATAAATATTACAAGATCCACTAAATAAAGCTATAATTTATTTCTCTCGCTGTTTTCTTTTAAGTTTGGATAGAAGTCATGATCATGATTTTTTTTATAATTATTTTCTCTGCAAAATGAATTTTATGACTAGAAAATAAATACTTTATGATTAGAGAACAAACTTTCAGGTTCGACAATGTTCTCCTCATTCTCCCAAAAAGACAAAATATCCCTACCTACTCAATTAAAAACAAACAAATTAAAAAAAATTCCAAAAAATGAAAAATATAAATAAAATGAAAAGATCAGAGGATGCCCTCGATCCCACTAGTTGGCCTGCTGCCACTCTTGTTGTGGGTCGAGGCTAGGATGTTAGAGATGGCCATGAAGTGTCTTGCAACCCACACGATGTGCATGTGGCCCGTTGGGCATCCATATATAACACAAGTCTTTGTATGGTTTGAAATAAGCATCTAGACAATGGTTTGTTAAATTGTCTAGCTTTGTTACTTCTCTTGGTTTTGTGCGATGTAAGTTAGATCACTCCCTCTTTATCAAGTCTTCTGGAGATCATTTTACAGCAATGTTATATGTAGATGATATAATGTTGGTGGAAAATGATTTAAAAACCATCTCTGAATTGAAGGCAAAGCTTGATGATGAATATTTCAAGATTAAAGACTTGGAAAAACTGAAATTTTAGGCTTGGAGGTTGCAGCTTCTGCACAAGGAATCTCTATATGCCAAAGGAGGTATGCCTTAGATGCTATTGAAGATGCTGGCATGTTTGGAGCATGACCAAAAAAGTTTCCCATGAAAAAAAAAAAATGTAAAGTTCAATCAACCTAATGCAGCTTTACTCACAGACCTGACAGTTTCTAGAATATTAGTTGGGAAGCTTTTATACTTGTCTATCACTAGATCAGATTTGCGTTATTCAGCTCAAGTGATGAGCTAGTTTATGGATAAATCACAGAAACCCCATTTGGCTGCTGCTAATCGAGTTTTGAGATATATCAAAGACAGTCTAGGGCAAGGATTGTTCTATCCATCCTCTTCACATCTTCATTTGAAAAATTCTTGTGATTCCAATTGGGCAGGATGCCCATTAGGATGAAAATATGTTTGGAGTAAATTTTTTTTTTCTTTATCCGTCTTGTGACTGATCTTGTTGCAATTTTTTTTTCAAATATCTTTTTCATACCGCCGTTTATAGGAGTATATTTTTTTTACTAATAACGTGGTATAAAGTTGTAATCGTCGTTTGTTGCTTGGCTTGTGAATATTAGGACCAGAGAATAAGTTGTGAAAACTTGGACAGTCAGTACTGATTTGTTTAGCTTAAAGCTACAGACCAAGACCACATCCATGATCTGGGTCTATGCTCCTAAATATAATAATTAGAGTCACAAGACAAAGACCACATCCTCAAACCTAAAACCTATCCAAACACACGTACACCTTGTCGTGTTTGGAAAACTTGATCACAACAAGAACTCGAGCATAGCGGCCTTGTTGAGTATGGGTTGGATTGGACATCAAGACCATTGAAGAGGCTATATATAAAATTCCCATTCCATCTCGTGTGTGTCATCTGCCCAAGCTTTTGCAAAACCCTTTGCATCATGCAGCTTAAACAATACGTTCCTTTAATTAATGATCTACGCCCATTATCGGCAACTATGAGATTCCATTCACTTGTCATATAAATGAGCTCTTATGGCAGCTATTTTTGGCTCCCTCTTTATAATAGATTTTCACTATTAAAGAGATTTTCAAAGAAGTTTGCATGGCATTGAAAGTTTGGAATAATAGAGGACTTTTGAGAACAAATTATGGGTCATCTCCAATCGCATATGGCGATGTATCAAAGAGGGTGTCCCATGCATCGGTCATAATCAATAAATTATGATTCCTTGTGTTGGTTTGTAATGATTACATCTGAAATTATTCCTTGTGAAATCTAAACCACAAATAATCAATAAATGTACGTTTGTTGCAAGTCGATCAAATTCAATAGCTATATATGGAAACTCAATCTTTGTTTGGTATAAGATTAGCTTTAGTACTTCTTAGGAATAACCAACCATATATTAACGACAACATCAAATGAACAAATAAAAATTCCAACACAAAAATAAATAATAAATAGTGAAAAGATGCCTTTAAATTAAAGAAAAACAAGAAGGAATAGATTCTATTTCAAAATCCAGCTGCAAAACATGAATTATGTAGTTAGTTGCGTACCGTTGATTTGCATTATGATGAGGAGCATTGATTGACTTTAAAGAAAACAAAACATGATGGTGATTGTACAAAAGGAGGAGGTGAGTACCGATTTGAAAGGAAATAAAGATGGGTTGAAATTCTAAAATGCATAACCTTTTATTTATAAAATAAAAGAAGATGAAAACTAGAGATATTCTATGGTCCAAAACCGTCCACCTCTTAAGTTATTTTAGGGGATCATGCTTTGTGGTTTTGTTTTGAGCCGCCATAGAAATAATATTGGGATCTCCACCGTTCCTTTGCTGCTCTCTTTCCTATCATTTAAATGACGAGTACACCCCTTGCATTTCGTAAGATTGAAAAGAGTGTGAGTACGTTTATCTATAATGAAGTGTTCGAATGTTAAGAGTATTTTGTAATATTTATGAATTATAATGAGTTAATTACATGTTTGATTTGAGTTTTGTGTTAGATTGTGGGTCTCAATGAGATGTGTTTAGACGTATAAATAAGTTGAAACATTTTATGAGAATTTGAAAAAGTAGTGAATTCCATCAATAATTAAATTTTTTTTATAATAATGAAATAATAATTTTATTTATATATTTTAATAATAAAACATAATTATTTATTTTACTTATATGGGTCTGCCATGTTATACTAAATATTAAAAATATACATGTTAAAACCACATTAATAAAGACCATTATATATTAAAATACATAGAAAAGAATTTAATTTAAATAAATTAATAACATAGATTTGTCCTAGTAAGACTTCCGTATGACTATGTCTGATAGCAAAAAAAAAAGATGAAAAGATAATGTTGGTGGCACTTCTAGGCGAGTTATGGCTCGGAAGGCCCTTTATGGCAAAACTGGTAAAGAAAACACCAAAAATTTTGTGAGGATTCATGGACCGACTTCTGCAGACGACTTGATAAATGGTATGCAAACAAAAATTGCAATGATTTCCATCATGCTTTCTTATACCATGGACATGGAAGAAGACGACTTGATAAATGGTATGCAAACAAAAATTGCAATGATTTCCATCATGCTTTCTTATACACACGGGCAGTAAGGTCAGGGTTCTCTTACCTTGTTGCCTCTAAGGCTTGCCTCCTAACAATGTAATAGGACATCAAGATCCTTCAAGCGTTGGGCAAGAGTTGAATGGTAGCCATGCCTAGGTAGTCCAAAATGTCATGAACTGGGTGATAGAAGGGGAATATAAGCCCCTGTTGAACCTAAAGTTTCAAATTTTGTGTAATTATATATTTACATATGGATTTTGATGATAACAAATGAATTCAAAGAATGAAGGAGTCTCAAACTCAATTTGTCCACACAATGGAGTTAAGCACATCAAGGAACCGAGCATGAGCAAGAAGGAAACAAGTTCACATTAAAGTCATAGAGAAATGTTGTAAATATCTTAAAATTCGAAATTAGGATTAAGGCTCAAAAATTAATATTTTATCATAAAGCATTAAAATACATTTTCCACATGTGCATGAATATTTTGAAAATTAATTTGAAAATTTTGAAAGATAATTGATTGTCATCTTTCACATGTGCATGCCATGATTAAAGGTTTGAACTTTAAAAATATTAAAGATGATTGATTGTCATCTTTCACATGTGCATGTTTTATTTGAATAATTTCAAAAGTGATTGATGCTTTTCTTGACTTATGCAAAAGGAAGATGTCTTTGTTTGAAAATTTTGAAAAGTAAAGTGTGCTCCTTTTGTCATATGCAAAAAGTAAAAGATTAGGTTTGAAATTTTTGAAAAGCAAAGTGTGCTCCTTTTGTCATATGCAAAAAGTAAAAGATTAGGTTTGATTTTTTTGAAAAGCAAAGTGTGCTCCTTTTGTCATATGCAAAAAGTAAAAAGATTAGGTTTGAATTTTTGAAAAGTGAATGATGATGTCTTTGACATGTGAATCTTTTTAAATTTGAATATGAAGTCTCATATGCCTATAAATAGATCATTTGAGAGCTTCACATTCACAACACCAAGAGCATACAACTCTCATTCAAAGCTTTCATTCTCTCTTCTCTAAGCATTGAGCCTTAACCCTTGTTCATTTTGAGAGATATAGTTTGTGCTTGTATTGTTCTTATTTCACTCATTGAGGAGTGTTTTCTGATATCCTACCCACTATCAATTCTTGTATCAGTAAAAGGGTGTGTACAACCCTTGTGCGTGTAGAAAGTGTTCTACACAGGGAATCGTTGAATCACCACGTGTAAGGTGATTGCAAGTGTAGAGGGTGTTCTACACGGATCCTTTGTAGCGGTGTTGTTCAAAGGTGTAATAGGTTTCTATCTCCACCTGAAGGAGATTGAATAGTGAATTCGGGGATCCTCAGGGGGTAGCTTGAGGCGAGGACGTAGGCAGTGGGGCCGAACCTCGTTAACATACTGAGTTTGCTTCTCTCTTACCCTTACTCTTTATATTTATTGCTATTTCATATTTTGTTTATATTTTATATTGTATATTTGATTTATAATTGTTATTTTTTTTAAATACAACTCAATTCACCATCCCTCTTGTGTTAGTTATCTGGGCAACAGCCCCATCAAGAACATGCCGATGTAAAGCCCGACATGTTTGGCGGCTACCACTAAGTTGATGATGCCACTGCGAGAGTTTGGAAGGATCAATCTCACTGACTAAAGGATGTTGCATCACTCTCTCACAAAGTTTAGTCCTACTTGGGTGGTGGTAATGGTCTAATGGCTACCCTTGAAAGCAACAGGTTGTGACAAGTCGATTGTGTGGGACTCGTTAGGTGATTGACAGGAGCTAGAAGAACGGGGAGCATTACGAGAAGGGTTTTTGGGAGCCATTAAGGTAGAATTGCAAAGAACTTGATGATGGAGGAAAATGGGAAATAAAGAGATGTGATCAAATGCAAAAAAGAAAAAAGAAATAAGGAAAGAAGAAGAAGATGGACAGTTATAGGAAGATGGGATGGCATAAAAACGTAGTCAATGAACCAAGAACAGAATGCCAAATGGTGAGGTGAGGGAGATCAAGTTGAGCAAAATCTCACATTTTAGTAACTTCAAGCTGGATGAAAAGATGAGAATGATGTTATGAGAATGATGTTTGTCAAATTCCATGTTGCATGATGAGGTGAGTATAAGGGTTTTAGATGAACCTTCAAGTAGGAGAAATGCCCAAGGAGATAGATTGTGCACAACAAGGAAAGGGACTCGAGTTTAGAGAAATGTAGCTAACTTGAAATGAGTGAAATTGAGAAAAAGAAAATTTCCACCGATGCATGTATGGTGAGAATTTGCAGTGTAGCTGTTAGGCACAAGCACACGCGCGCACACATACATACACACATTTATGGCTCGTGAGGAAAGGCTAGTTGGCAGACAAAAGACAGGATGACACCATACACACTGAATGGGCCCAAAGTAGAGCCCAAGAAACTTCCAAGCAACCATATCCCTATGATGTCAGGATCTTTGGAGAGAGATCCAAGCATGATACTTGCATCGGAGGAACATTATCGGTGGCGAGATACTCACTCAAAAGGATACAATCAGTGGCGAGATAATCACATTGGTAGGATGTTGTCAGAGGTAAAATTGAGCTCACAAAGGAAACATTCTGAACTAGGCCTCAAGAATTGTGCCCCTGAAAGGTTATGCCACTGGCAAACACCTCAAACCCTATAAATATCCTACCAACTCATAAGTGATATCCTCTATTACTTGACCAAAGGAGGCAACACCCCACCAATTTTTTGAGACTCTGTCCTAGTTGGAGGTTGGTAGTGGAAGACATAGCCATAAATTGCATCAACATTAGAACTATATTGAGTAAAACTTTGTGACGGGTAGAAGGCAAACTCATTTGAACGATCTAAATGTAGTGGAATCTTTACTCTTATGTACTTTTATTGTATGTAGTGCAGAATTAATTCGATGCCTTCCATGTTCCTCTCTCTCTCTCTAACTCTCTCTCTCCCCCCCTCCCCCCCTCCCTCTTTATTGTAGAACTATAAATAACAATAAACATCAACCATCTATCTTTGTGCCCATCACAAGTATTCTTGTTTAGTTGTTTTTAAGTCAGTTCTGCAAAAATAACCTTAATAATGGCAAACCAGCCCCCTCGCCCTCGTCCATTGTTGAATTTACCTACAATAGCTCGCCAAACTACCCTAGTCCCAACCCCTGACCCTCCTACGGAGCCACGCCCACCTGTGGTTCAACGTAGAATAAGGCCATTAATACCTGCCATTGCAGCAACAGTTCCTGTTGCCACCACTGGATCAATTCCATCATCTCCAACTCTAAGAGCTTCTGCTTCTTCCGAAGTGCCAATTGTCGCATTCTCGTCATCAGTGCAATCATCACCTAGTGCCAAAAGTCTTGGTCCTTCCTCTTCAGATGCAACTTCTCTAGCACCTAAAGCAGCACCACCACAAACTTCCTCCACTACCAATATTCTTGCAACCTCTACCCCCACGACTCGAGTGCCTAGCCCTGTCCCACCTCCTAAAACAATTGAACCTACTGTTCAAACTTCACCTCAATCACCTAAACCCAAGCATTCAACTTTGCCACCACCTGTTGTAACCCTTTTGCCTTCCCAACTGAAGTCGCAAACTGAGTTTGAGCAGAAGATCCCAATGGAGGTCCAGGAGAAGACTGTCGTGTTTCAAAATACCATTGGAGAGGAAGAAGTGTCGAATGAAAATGAAACCAATGAGAGGGAAAAAAGTAGTGGCAAAACTATTTTGGATTCAGTGGAGCCGGGTATGAGAGTTATATCAATTACTGGCGAAAATAAAGGTGCCTTCATGAAACTAATTCAATCCCCAAAGAAACATGAAGTTGTTGACATGAATAAAAATCCTAAAACAAAAAGCCATGGCAGTGACTGGAAAAGTGGTACTGATAGCAACAAGGAGGGGAATTCGAAAAAGAATAAGAGTTACAAAGGAAAAGTGACAAGTTCACAGCCAATGAATTCGTTCGTGAACAATAATATGCAGGGCATTAACAGCTCCATCCTCTACAATTGTTCATACACTCACCATGATCCTGGGATGCACCTTGATCTCTCTAGGAACTAGGAAGCCCTATGCCGAGTTCCATATCAAAGATCAGAACATGAGGAGAGAGACTTGGAGAGAATAAGCAGCGTTCCTTGTAGGCTAAGCTATGTAAGAGAATAAACTACATAAATTAAAGGTGACTAGTGTTGGTGACTAAACAAGGCATGGATTATAATTCTTCATAGCTAGGTTCCACTTGACGTAATAAAGTGTAGTTGAAGATTGTCAATCACCTATGTTTGGTAATAAACATGCGTTTTGCAATATGTAAGTGATTAATGTCAACGAATAACACACTCCTCGCGTTTGCCGATTCTATACTTTTCACCGTATTACATGGAATATCGTACTTTAGATATTTCAAGTGATTTTCTTTCCTTTATTTTATTTTTTTCATAAAAAGAATATTCTGTCGGAGTTGAGAAAAAAGTTCCCTTCTTCCTTCTTGACGAAGTAGTCATAAACAATTCAAGAAAATTTTGTTGAAACACGACTTGTGTTTTGGCAGCTTATCGAGAGGAAAATGGTGAAGAAGATGCTTTTGTTAGAACTTCTAACTTCCGTCCACTCTCTAGACAGAATGGTGTGATGTATCCGAAATTTGTGTGCCATCCTTACAAGTTACAACACGTGGAAAATGACCAGCTATGATGAGAATTTATGCCACGTGTCTGTCTTACTATTGTTGGTGTCTTCCAAGTGTGACCCCACCAATCTTGAACTTCATAGTAGTATTAAGCAAGTGGCTGCTGCTGGAACAAGTCTTCCAATGCTTCAGTTTCAAAGTCTAATAATAAGAGTGGATCCTGATTAAGTTTTCGATCAGTTGCAAATACAGTTTCTAGTGATTGTGGGCTCGCTTGTTTCATTTGAGGGACAATGCTGTCGTGTTGTCTTTATAATTATGTCGGTAATAGATTTAATTATGTTGCAATCTAGATTTTTGAAAAGAGAAGAAGAAGAAGCTGCATTTCGTGTCTAGTACTTTGACATTATGGGTGAACTTGGGACATTTCTTTTGTTTCTCTATTGATGAAATTGAGAGTTATTATATTGTCTACTTTATGTCATTTGCATAGTTTTTCCTCTTTCAATTTACTATTGTAATATTTGTGTTATGTGCAGTTCATTAGTGAAGTAGACATCTATTAAAATCTTTTTACCTGTTCATTTGGCTTTATTCACAAATTACATTACAGATAATGATAATCATAATAAATTTTCTTTTTGCTTGTATTATGCATGAATGAGACTAAATGAGCAAGTAAAAAGATCTTAGTAAATGTCTACCTCACTAATACATTATGTAGTTTGAAATAATTATTTTGCAATTGGGGTGTAATATGCTGGATAAAAATGATTTATGAAAGAGTAATGCTACATACAGTCACTTTTGCGTAATCTCTGTGCACTCCACTGATATGATTGACTGTATTAATTTTTTTAATACACAACTAATCATATCACTGAAGTGCACAAATGAGTCAACAAAAATGACTGCACATAAAATTTTTATTTATGAAAAGTGTTCGGATTGTTTATTGAAAGTCTCATATGCTAATTAAGGACTCTTCATTGAAGACTTTTTTTAATCCTTTAGCTGATATCAATCCCAATATGTTCACATATGTCCATTTTAATAGATAAGTAGAGGTCGGAATTGGAAGTAGATTTAAAGGCTTTATAATGAACTCAAGTACTAATTAAGCTGCAAACTATTCTCTGGAATAGTAACTTTATTTTGTCGCTCTCATTTCTCTATATATATATATATAACGTGTAACCAAACGACTGGTGCGTGGGCCTTACTCACGGGTGTCATAAGCCCAAGCTTGCGCCACACCCTTTGCATTATGTATCCTAAACAGTATGTTAGTTTGATCTATGGGTCCCATTATTAGAACAAAAATACTTTGGGACCCGAAGTGTTCCAAATGTGTTTTTTTTTAATCATTAATGAAGTATTTTTTTAGTGATGTTGTGAATTTTTTTATTTTTAAAAAAATATATAAGACTAAAAAAAATGAATGAAAAAAATCAAAATTTTTTTTTTTTAAAACTAGTTCGGTGAGTTTTCGGATTACATCATTCGATGGATTTAGCACCACTTTTAATAAAAAGAGTCCAACTACAAATACGGATAATAGACTGATAATTAGAATTTTGTTAATCTATTTTTAAACATGTTTAAATACGTTTTTAAAAGAAAAAAAATGCAATTTCACAGCTTCATTTGAAAAATTATTGTGATTCCAATTGGGTAAGATGCTCAGATAAACGGCAATCATATATATTGGTTATTATGTTTTTATAAGAGATTCACTGATTTAAAAAATAAAAAAGAAAAAGAAAAAGAAAAAGAAACAAATCACAGTCTCAAAGCTCAACAAAATGGAGCTATGCCAGCCACTTAATCGTGGTAAGGAGGGCGGTGGGTAGAGTTGTAAGAAAAGTAAGAATTTGGGCTTATACCACCTACCACAATTGGGGTGGCGGCCGGAATTAATATAATAGAACAAACAGAGTAGCTTCAAGGGCGGATGAAAATATGTTTGGAGTGCATTTTTTTTTTATCCTTATTTTTTAATTTAATTTAATTTATTTTTATTTTTATCTTTATGTTTATAAGTGTATACTTTTTACTAATTACGTGGTATAAAGTTGTTATCGTCGTTTGTTGCTTGGTTTATGAATCTATTTATTATTAATTAGAGTCATTCGAAATAGAGTAAATCTATTTATTATTAATTTCTTTCTCGTCCTCTCATTATCTTATTATGTGACATTAGATGATAGATTCATAAGTAAAATGTAATAAATAATCTCCAATTAATCTAATGTCACATCTTGATATGATGATGAGAATTGAGATAATGATGAGTAATATTACTCTTCAAAATAATTATAAAAAGATCATACTTTTTCATCCAAACTAATCTTCCTACACACAACTCAGGAAATTATAATCCCTCTTAAGTCGTTGGGATTGGCTCTCTTGCTATGTGTTACAACCCAAAGTAAACGTAAGTCATATGCGAGATCTCAAGGGACCTTAGGTTAATGGCTCAAGTCGGAGCCTAGGCCCACTGGGCAACCCAATAGGCCTCATAGTGGTATTAAGCCCCACTTGTGTTGGTTTGTAGTAATTAATTTTGAAATTATTCCTTGTGAAATCCACACCACAAATAATCAATAAATGTTTTTCTTTCCTAGATCTTGTTTAAGTCAACAATCTTGTTGAGCCACATAGGGGTCTCAACAATTTCCTATTCGCACCCGCATACTGGTGATGAAACTCAAGTTTTCTCTCCCTCCCCTACCCCCAATGCCCAAACACGTCTTTGTTACGTTCAAATCCCTCCCCCCCCCCCCCCCCCCCCCCCCCCCCCCCCCCCCCCCCCCCCCCCCCCCCCCCCCCCCCCCCCCCCCCCCCCCCCCCCCCCCGCCGGGGCCTTCTCTCTCTCTCTCTCTCTCTCCATTACAATCAAGGTGTCTCTTGTGGGGCTTGTGTTATGGTGAAAGAATCTTGATAATTAAAACTCGTTACTGCCAATTTCCTCTTGTATATCAGAAAATCGAACGAGAAAAGGGGTTTCCTTTTTCATTATTGTACCGTGGTTCTACACGTCTTTCCCATTTCGCTTTCTGTGAATAAAACACTCTGCAAACAGATTGTTGTTTCTTTTTATGATGTTTTTTCATTCTCGCTTGGTTGATTTATTAAATACCAGTGCCATTTAAAGGCGTCCAAACAGATTGTTGAGTTTTGATTCTCATTTACGGCTACTTGAAAGCCAAAAGCCGTAAGAATGCATGAGAGAGGGGGCTCTGAAGGAACGAATGCCTGCGAGAGAGAGAGAGGAAAGAGGAATCTGATTCTCTGATTTGAGTGTAGGTGTTTGGACCATGCACCTCCTATGTGGCCAATTTTTATCGATGGGTGTTAAAACAAAATTCACACCCGACCGGCCTCAAGTTTCTCTCATATGGAAACTCAATCTTTGTTTTTAATGAGATTAGCTGTAGCACTTCTTAGGAATAACTATGAAAGACAACATCGAATGAACAAATGAAATTCCACAGGGAGAGCTTTGTAGGGTCTTAAAGAGGTAGAAAAAGTTCAGTTACAACACAAAAATAAATAAAAAAATAGGGAAAAGATGCCTTTAAATTAAAGAAAAACAAGAAGGAATAGATTCTATTGAATATATTTCAAAATCCAGCTACAAAACAACCATATACCAGCTTTTTCCAATAAATTTCAACGTCTCATGTAGTTAATTGCGTACCGTTGATTTGCATTATGATAAGGTGCATTGCATTGACCACAAAATAATAATAAAAAACAAAACATGATAGTGATTGTACAAAAGGAGGAGGTGAGTATCGATGTGAAGGGAAATAAAGATGGGTTGAAATTCTGAACCATATCATACGTTCACCTCTTGAGTTCTTTTAGGAGATGTTTTGGGTTTTTGTTTTGAGCCGCCATAGAAATAATACTGTGATCTCCACCGTTCCTTTGCTGCTCTCTTTCCTATCATTTAAATGACGAGTACACCCTTGCATAAGATTGAAAAGGGCATGGAACGTTTAGATAATAGTAGTAAAAATGTAGTTGTTGAGGTTTGGGTGTTGAGAAGTTTTGAGGTACGTTGTGAATAGTAGGGATGTGCATATGACCCGCACACCAACAGACCCGATAATGATAATCCGAACTGACCCAAATTTTACTGGGTTATTACTTGAACGGGTCTCCAACCGACTAAATAAACGGGTTTGTAAATTGGTGTCAACCCGTCCGACTAATAACTTAGCCTCAACACTCCGGCGACCAATTTCATGTCCTTCTGGCCAAATGGACACCAACGGTATGCAGAGGAAAAATTCACAAAAACGAAAAGTAAGGAAATAGAAAAGAGTGAAAAAAATTAATAGAGAAACCGGCTTTTGGCGCACGAAACGCTAACAATTTGACAAACTGGGGTGAGGGGACGTGTTAGGGTGGGTCCAGATACACTGTCGAAGACATCTCCGTGTTGCCGAACCAACTGAACTCGTCCCTTAGATCCGCGAACTTCTCCTCCGGCTCGGGCTTTGCGCTTGCGACGGTTTCAGGCTTTACGGGTTTGTTCGTCGAGTGGTGGCTTCTAGAAGCTAGCCGCGGCTCCTCTCTACCTGGTTTCTCGCCGGTCATCCCTTCGAGTTGTTGCACTTGTAGTAACCCCAAGGTTTGAGAATAAAGTCTTTGTTTCTGACGGCATGCGTTTCTTGTTTTTAAAGTCGGGTCATATGGGTTCGACCCAGTTTGGTTTTGTTCGGGTCGCGTCATCTCGGGTTAGTCCCTAAAATGAGATCTTGCGGGTCGGGTCGGGTACAAAACTAGCTTTGGCAGGCCGGGTTGCAGGCCTAGTGAATAGTAGTAAAAATGTAAGTGAAAAGTAATAATAGAATATTGAATAGTAGTAAAAAGTAATGAATAATAATAAAAAGTAAGTGAAAAGTAATAATAAAATAATGAATAGTAGTGGAGTATATTGAAGAGTGGTGAGATAATCTCAACACCCAAACACACCTGCTTAAAATATTTGTAAATAGTAATGATTAAACTGTTTGACTAAGTTTTGTGCTCGGCTGTGGATTTCAATGCGAGGTGCTTTGATGTATAAATTATGTTAAAATAGTTTTAACATTTTATGAGAATTTAATAAAATAGTAAATCATGATTAATTTATTTTTATAATGATGAAATAATTATTTTATTTATATGTTTTAATAATAAAACATAATTATTTATTTTATTTATATGGGTCTACCATGACGTACAAAGGGATTGGAATTTGCCATGCTTTTGCAATCCTGTACGAGAGGTGGGGGTGCGTAAGTGATTTTTCTTTTCTCTTCTCTTCTCTGTGTCATGCCATGCACACAAAGGGGAGAGGCTTTTCCTCTTACCTCTGCCATGTGCAATGGTTTGTTTGGTTTGTCTTTTCATTCAATAATGATAAAAAAAGATGAAAAATGTGAGATTTCTTCAAATGAAATAAGATGTGTACATTTTGAATGAGAGTATATTCATCTATACAAAAATAAAATAAGATATTTTGTGTATCCAAATAGACCCTAAGTGTTGGGTGCGTGCGCGCGCACACACACATACAAATATATATATATTTATATGGCTAGCGAGGAAAGGTGAAATCACAGGAGCTTCAGGGTAACAACAAGCAAGCAAAGGATAGGACGACACATAGGCCCAAAGTATGGCCCAGGAAGATGTCTAAGCATCCATATCCCTAAGAGGTTAGGATCCACATACATGGGTCCAAGCAAGATACTTGCATCGGAAGGATGCTATCAGTGGTGAGATCGCATTGGGTATTTTCTAAAGGGCTTATGGTTTTTTGATTATGAAGAGAAGTTGGCAAAGTACGTGTGTTCTTCGAGACTTTATCCTAGTTTCAAGTAGGCAGAGTATGTGGAAGACATCGCTAGAAATTACATCAACAATTTGGTGTCATCTGTGGAATTCAAACCCATGACCACATGGTCTCATACAATCCCTGACTAGGAAGCAACTATGACAGATGAACAGATTAACAACTAAGCAGAGAGAAGATTAACAAAGATGGTTAGATAATTACAAAGAATGACGTTAGAGATAGAGGTCTTGTAGAGGGAGAATGAGGCCTTAAAGTGAAAGGATGTAGGGTCTAAGGGGGTAGAAGCCAAGACTGGAACAAACAATGTGATGAGGAGTCTGAAAGCAAAGGAGGACGAACCCTGATTGACCATAAAGTGAAGAAGTGGATGCATTACAACCTGCAAGATCTCAAGGACAAATATGATGAGATGGTGAAGTAAGTGGGAGCATTGTCATCGATCGACAACCTGCTAAATAGCATGAAACTACTATATAGTGCAAATATCAATGTTGTACTCATCCCACCAAAGTTTAAAGCTTTGTAAATAGACCTTACACGGGATCCTAGGGGATATTTTATGCTTGGCTTTCACGTTATCTCAAAGGCATGGTAAGAGGGTCGTATGAGAATTTACAGGCAGGCTCAATCACCAGCTTTGAGGAGCTTTGTAGGTAGTTCCTCACTTAACTCATGGCAAGCAAAAGGAGACGATACCTCCTTATAGTGAAACAACGATAGGACAAAAACCTAAAGGGGTATCTTAGCTAGTTCAACAAAGAGCATCTAAGAGCAAAAGATCAAGATGAAAAGATAATATTGGTGGCACTTCTAGGTGGGGTATGGCTCAGAAGGCCCTTTATGGCAAAACTGGCAAAGAAACGCCAACGACTTTTTGGGGATTCATGGACTGTGTAGATGACTTTGTCAATGTGGAAGACACATTGGGATTGCTAACAGACCCACGAAAAGAGGAAGTGAATTATGTGGATAGAAAGGCAAAGGAGGTGGCTGAAGGCAGTAATGGGAGAGCAAAGGAGAGAATGAGAAGTGGTTGGGGTGATGACCGGAAGTGGGGAAGCGACTCACAAATGACCCACCCAAGCTCTCAAGCAGTGCACTCGAGTGTGAATGTATAGAGAGGTGAGGAAGCATGGGAGAAAAGGGTAATGGAAGGAATGTGGATTGGCACAAGTCAGACCTTTACTGCTCTTACCATAGAATGAGAAATCACAACATTGAAGACTACTGCAATGCTAGGTAGATAGCATCGAAGATTGTGAAAGAAGGCAAACGGGAAGTGGCAAATGTGTATAGACTTCAGGGACCTAAATAAGGCATGCCCGAAGAACATTTTCCCTTTGACATAGACCGAATTGATACTTGACTCATAGGCGGGACATTGAATGTTGACTTTCATGGATGTCTACTCAGATTACAACTAGAGATAGATGTGTGAAGGAAACAAAGAAAAATGTCCTTCACAATGAACATGTGGCTCTATTGTTTTCAAGTGATGTCGTTTGACATGAAAAGCACAAAGGTGACACATTAGTGGCAACCGCATGTTTAAAACACAGATCATACGTAACACGGAAGTGTATGTAGATGACTTGGCAGTTAAGATCAAGGAGACATACCACCACATAGTAGATTTGTGAGAAACCCTTTCCATGTTATGCAAATACAACATGAAGCTCAACTCGACCAAATTTTCATGCAAATTCCTACGCTTTGTGGTGACAGAGTGAAGAATCAAAGTTAATCTACAATAGATCAAGGCAATAATGGAGATGAAGCCTCACTAGAATCTGAACGAGGTACAAAAACTGGCCAGCAAAATAGCGACACTGAATAAGTTCTCATCAAGATCATCTAACAAGTGCTTGCCATTCTTCGGGTGCCACGGAAGACCTAAAATTGGAATGGCAAATGCGTAAGGCACTCGAGCAATAAAAAGCCTACCTATGCCCACCCTTATTTGCCAAACCTAGCCAGGAGAGACGTTTTATCTGTACTTGCCGGTTACCCCAGATGTGGTAAGTGGCACTGGCAAAGGAAGAAGGAAAGAGACAGAGGCTCATGTATTACACTAGTTGGGCTCTAAGAGAACCGAAGATGCTCCATATTCAAATAGAGTTACTGGCTTTTACTCTAGTCAGGACAGTACGCTGATTAAGACCTTATTTCTAGGCTCACATTGTAAAGGTCATGGTGGAAACCCCATTGAAGAAGGCCCTATATCAACTAGATACATTAGGCAAGCTCGTGAATTGGTCAATAGAACTAAGAAAGTCTAAACTAGACCATCTACCAAGGAGTGCAGTGAAAGGCTAGGTTATTGGCTTCTCTTGGACTTCATTACCATGTTCATCAACTTCCAGAAGAACCACTGAATGCACCAAAGGGAAAGCCATGGCAAGCATACATTGACAGCTCCTCCTATCATGATGGTTGGGGGGGGGGGTATTTGGTAACAAAATAGGAAAAAGAGACGTACTACTCTGTGAAGTTGGCATTTTAGGTGATAAAAAACAAAGCTGAGTAGGAAATGCTATTGGCAGGACTCATAGTGGAAACAGGATTGGGCGCGAGCAAGTTGAAGTGCATGTAGATTCCCAACTAATAGTGAAGTAGGTGACATGGGAGTATCTAGTTGGGGGGATAAGCTAAAGTCTTATTTAGAATGAATATGGGAAGGGCGTGATAGGTTTCAGTATTTCAATATTCATCAGATGCCACAAGAGGAGAATCGGCAATAGAGGTAGTTGTCCCAAAGTGGGCGCATGACGTAGTGAAGTATCTCACCACCGAAGAACTTTTGGAGGGAAACACTCAAACAAGGAAGGTGAAGTTCAGGGCAACCAGATTTACCATGATGGACGAAGTATTGTACAAATAGGGCTTCTCCTCACCCTTCTTGCACTGCATGTCCAAAGAAGAGGCACAATATGTAATAGCAGAAATACATGAAGAATTTTGTGGGAATCATTCGATAGGCAAAGCTTTGGCATAGAAGGCTATGAGGGCGGGTTTTATTGGTGGAATGAAACCATAGATGAGAAGAAATTTGGTTAGAAGTGTACCAACTGCCAAATGTATGCTACTTTACCTTGTAGTTCGCAGAAGGAACTAACCACTATGTTTGCACCATGGCCCTTCGTACAATGAGGTGTGGACATTGTAGGATCCACACCACCAGGAAAAGGAGGGGTCAAATTCACGGTCGTTTCCATAGATTACTTTATGAAATGGGTGGAAGCAGGAACTTTGGCAACAACTATGGTAAGGAACATCATAAATTTTCTTTGGAAGCCAGTTGTATGCCGGTTCTTTATAATACGGTGCTTGGTCTCAAACAATGGGTGTTGGTTTTACAACAAGCAATTAAGAGAATGATGCTCGAAATTTGGAATTAAGGTGAAGTACTGATCCTCCAGTCACCCAAAGGCGAATTGGCAAGTAGAGGCAATGAACAAAACATTATTTCAGATATTGAAGAAAAGCTCAACGATCGGCAATAATGTGGGACAAAGAGCTGCCAAGAGAATTGTGGGCGTACCGAAACATTGTGAGAACCCTAATGGGAGAGACCCCTTATGCAAAGACGTGGTAGTGATACTTGTGGAGATTGGAGTGCTGAGCCACATAACTCAGTATTACAAGGATGAAGAAAATAAGAAGGGACAAGAAGGAAACCTTAACTTGCTAGAAGAAAAGAGAGCAAAAGTCGAGGTATAAGTAGTAGCTTATAAGAAGAGGGCAACAAATTACTTCAATAAGAGAGTTAAATACAGGGCATTCTAAGTCAAAGACTTCATGGTAAGGGAAGTCGGCACCACCTCCTGGAAAGAAGGATAAGGCAAACTTGGACCAAGCTGGGAAGGACTATATGTTGTTTTAGTTAGCAAGAGACTTGACACATATCAATAAGACGTGAATGGAAAGAAGTTGCCATATCAATGAACGTGGAGGACTTGAGAAAATATCTTGTTTAAATAATTTTGTGTAACCGAAACAAGTGATGAATAAAGATCACTTTTATTCATGTAGTCATGTTCATGAGTTTTCAAATAATAAAGGCAAGTAGGAGAGAAGTTGTTAATCCTTGCATAAACAAACAAAGTGTAGTTTGCACTTTGACGACCAAGGCTAAATCGACATTGGCAAGCAACGCGCATCCAAAAAGCCAAGCCTAACCAAGTGCAGGTTGAGTTTTGGTGACAAACGCACCACTTCGACTAACACAACTTTGGCGACCAATGTGTATGTAAAAAGTGAAGCTTAGCAAAGTGCAGACTAGGCTTCAACAACCAAGGCTAACATGACTTTGGTGACCAATGTGTATATAAAAAGCGAAGGCTAGCCAAGTGAAGGCTGAACTTTGGCAACCAAAGTTATTACAACCTTGGTGACCAACACGTATCTAAAAAGTAAAGCCTAGCCGATGGCCTGCTCGCTTTTAGCAACCAAGGCTAACACGACCATGGCAACCAACGCATATCTAAAACGCAAACCCTAGCCAAGTGCAGACTCAAATTTTGGTGACCAAGGCTAACACGACCTTGGCAAGAAACATGTGTCTAAAAAGCAAAGCCTAACTTAATGTAGGTTCATTTTTGGTGACTGAGACTAGAATGACATTGGTGAAGAACTTGTGTTTGAAAAGCAAAGTCTAGCCAAGTGCAAGTTGAGCTTTGGTGACCAAGGTTAACACTCTCCTTGGCGACCATCACGATTGAGGTAATCAATAGGATAAACAAAATAGAAAAAGAAAGGGCAAAAACAAGATTGGGGACAAGCATGAAAGAAAATCCGTAATAAACATCAGTTTCAAAAACACATCTATAACAAGGTATATCCATTAAAAAATAAGTCCATTAAAAGATATGTCAACTAATAATGTAACAAGTGCAAACAAAGGGAGGAACTAACCCCAAGACTAGGTGTTTGAGCGAAGAAAGTGTTAGGCATCATGTTTGCTCCTAATCAGTCCAAGCTGGCCAAGGTAGTGTGCCAAGGAGGACATTGCACAGCTCAAAAGACCTTACATCGTTTATAGCATGAGCTAGCAAGAACTTTCTCAACGTTTGGAGACCAAGGTTGTACCTGATTTCTCATGCCCAATTGCAAACTTGAAGTGCCGTGGATAGTTGCGGAGAAAGGCAAACAACCTCATCCCTTGATGGCTTAATTTGGGCTTCCAACATGTTGGCATGTTGCTTAGACTTTGCAAGAAACTTCCACAATGTTTCTATAATCTTGGAAAGCTTAACTTAATGCCCATCAGCCTTGTGAAGTGCTTCCCTAATAGTTCGCTGACTAGTCTTGGCATGTGCCAATTCCCAGGGCAATGCCGAGGTCGAGACAAAAGCAGACCCTACCGCCTCTTCCAATTAATCTCGTAGCTCGCCAATGTGTCGACACTATGAAAAACTCATTCTAAGAAAAAATGCGACCTGGGTGGCCTACCACTCACACTCTAAGGGCCGGTCCAAGTCGTTTGGGGCCTTCTCCAATGAAGATCCCTATGAAGGCTAAAGTGCATCAGAAATCCAACACCTCGACCTTTAGTGCGGCAATCTTCACCTTCTCCACGCACAAGTGGGTGCTCAATTAGCAATAGGCCTCCTCGCATTGTTTCCTCTCCACTACCGCTTAAGACATGGCTTGCGAGGCTCTTTCCATAAATCAGCGAGAAGAATCCACTAGCTCCTTTAAACCAGATTGACGTCAGGTGACCCACTCAGCCAAAGAAAAGAAATCCTACAATGAACTGGCTAAAGGAAGATTAGAGCAAACTCATGGTAGAGTTAGGTACTGAGGAGAGGAACTGGTCAAGATCATTGGCTATTTGGGCGATCAACAGATCAGAAGACATACTCACTTATTGGGTGGGACTTGGGAGGAACTAAAAGCCATCGAATGAGAACCGAGCCCTCGAAGAATTGCCTTAGTTGGAGGAGGGTCCTCCTGCTCAGTAGGATCTACCAGCGATGCCCTCAAATGAGGCATGATGGGGGAAGAAGTTCCTCTACTTGGTGAAGGAACCACATTTTGAGCACCTAAGGGGTTGGTGAAAGCAACGTCACCCTCACCTCAGGGTGTTGGCCTGAGCCAATAACAATAGAAACCATGTGGACTTCCTCCACAAAGACAATGACTGTCGTGGGTGTGCTCTCTAAAGATAGGGGTGTAAAAATAATCGAAAAACCGGTTGAACTGGATCGGTTTGGTTTGTAACCGGTTTGATGTGGTAACGGTTTTTAAGAATTGAAACCGGTCCTAAACCGGTGCGGTACCAATTTTTATATTTTGAAAGCCGGTTTAAATCGATAAGGATTGGTATATATATTTAAAATTTTTTATATTATATATAATTTTTTGTATTATATTATATCTATTATATGCTAAATTGCTAATTAATATAACATGTAATATAAAATTAATCTTATAATTTTTAATATAACATTTGATATAACATATAAATCTTAATTTTATAATATAAAATTAATATAACATAAAAGTTTAATTTTAAACATAAACATTAATATTAAGTTATTAAAAGAAACTTACTTTTGATATATATATTTATATAATGTATTCATACTATAATATAAATAGACTAATAGTTTAGTATATGTAAACGTCATATTATTGCTAACATAGATAATCCGTAATATCGAAAAACTGGACTAGACGAGACCGAAACCTGAAAATTGAAAGTTTCAGTTTTGTTAGTGAATTGGTTTGATATCAATTCTTAATTTTCAAAACTGGTGTATACTGGTTCAGTTCTAAAAAATGTACAAAATCGGACCGGACCGGACCGGTTACACCCTATGTAAAGAGGTTGCCACCCCTACTCACGATAATCTTTCTCGGCAAAAGGAACTACCTTAGTTGGGACCACAATCTGTGCCACAGATGCAAACGGGTGGACAAGAACTTCGGCACTCCCCATATGACCTCAAGAATGCCTAGAGCGGGCTTTTCGTCCAGAACTTCCAACACCTCAACAAATTTGCTCAAAGCTGAGGAAGAAATGGTGAAGCAAACTTCTCAAATAGTGCATCAATAAAAAGGCTCGAGAATCACATTCGTGAGGTGATGAGAGTGCATTGGTGGAGGCAAACGTCGAATCTCTTGTTGATCCTCGGAGGAAGGGATGGCTTGAGGCTAGGAATGTTATATGGTCTCTTCTGGGCAAGCGGGGTCAGGAGGAGCACATGACCCATCGTGGATTTCATCCCCCTTTATACACAGTTGCTTTCCCTTGGCATTCAAAAAGGTAGGGGTAGACTTCTTGCCCCCACAGGCATGCCCTGGTCCCATTGAGCCTAGAACTTGACAGCCAAAGACACCATCGATCTGGCAGAACCAAGGAATGATCAATGTCTCCCAAATAAGGACAAACTCTAAACTAAAAGAACTTGGGATCACCTTGAACCACACATAGAGAAGATCTAGACACACCATCTCCCACTTGGTAGGTATCATTTTGAAGCTACGACTGTCAGGGAAGGAACACTAAGAGGCCCTGATTAGAAACTCACGATGGATTGCCTCGCCATTAGGGAAATCCCAACCAAGTCCTAAGACGAGAAAGAATCTCTAGTCTTGGTTCTTGACGTGGGAGCAAGGAGATTCCAGGTAGATGACTTGACAACTAGTACGCAAACAAACACTAATTTCGTCATGCCTTCTTACAACATGGACATGGAAGAACACGCATACAGTAAGGTCAGGGTTCTCTTACCTTGTTGCCTCTAAGGCTTGCCTTTTAAAAATGCAATAGGATAGCAAGATCCTCCCTGTGTTGGGCAAGAGCTGAACGGTAGCCACGTCCAGGTAGTCCAAAATGTCACGAATCAGGTGAAACAAGGAAATCCTAAGCACCATCAAGAACATGCCAATGTAAAGCCTGGCATGTTTGATGGCCCTCACTGAGTTGACAATGCCACTGCAAGAGTCTAGAAGGATCATTAATCTCATCGAATCAAGGATGTTGTACGACTCCCTCACAAAGTTAAATTTTACTTGGGTGGTGTTAATGGTCCAACGACCACCCTCGAAAGCGACAGGTTGTCATGAGTTGATTGTGTGGGACCCGTTACGTGATTGATGAGAACTAGAAGAATGGGGAGCATTATGAGAAGGGTTTCTGGGAGAGATTAGGAAGATGAGATGGCATAATAATGCAGGTAATGAACCAAGAGCAGGACACCAAGTGGTGAGGTGAGGGAGATCAAGTCGAACAAAATCCCGCATTTCACTCTGGAGGAAAAGGTGAGAATGATGAGTGTAGTGGTGTTAGATGAACTGTTAAGCAGGAGAAATGCCCAGAGGGACAAATTGTGCACAGTAAGGAAAGGGACTCATGTCTAGAGAAATGTAGCAAACATGAAATGGGTGAAGTCGAGAGAAAGAAAATTTCCACTGACACGTGTGGGTGAGAATTTGTGGGGTAACTATTAGGCACGCGTGCACACACACATATAGGACTAGCGAGGAAAGGCTAGTTGGTAGGCAAAAGATAGGACGATGCCATACACACTGCACAGGCCCAAAGTATAGCCCAGGGAATTTTCAAGCAATCATATCCCTATGAGGTTAGGATCCATGGAGATAGGTCCAAGCATGATACACGCACCAGTGGAACTCTGTCAATGGCGAGATACTCACTTAGAAGGATACAATTAGTGGCGAGATACTTGCACTGGTAGGATGTTGTCAGAGGTAAAATTGAGCTCACGAAGGAAACATTCTAAACTAGGCCTCAAGAATTGTGCCTTCGAAACGGTATGCCATGGTCAAACACCTCAACCCCTATAAATATCCTACCGACTTAGAAGTGATTATCCTCTCTAACTTGACCATTGGAGGCAACACCCCACCAATTTTTGGAGACTTTGTCCTAGTTGGAGGTTGGTTGTGGAATGGAAGGCATCGCCATAAATTGCATCAACACTAGTACTATAATGAGTAAAACTCTGCAACGGGTATAAGGCAAACTCATTCGAACGATCTAAATGCAATGGAATCTTTACTCTTAGTACTTTTGTTGTATGTAGTGCAGAACTAATTTGATGCCTTCCATGTTCCTCTCTTTCTCTTTCTTTCCCCCTCCCTCCCTCCCTCTTTATTGTAAAACTATAAATAACAATAAACATCAACCATATAAATAACAATAAACATCAACCATCTATCTTTGGGCCCATCACAAGTATTCTTGTTTGGTTGTTCTTAAATACATTAGTTCTACAAAAATAACCTTAATAATGGCAAACCAACCCCCCCTCCCTCGTCTATTGTTCAATTTAGCTTCAATAGCTCGCTAAGCTACCCGGCCCTAGCCCCTACCCCGCCTATGGCTCAACCTATAACAAGTCCATTAATACCTGCCATTGCAGCAATAGTTCTTGTTGCTACCACTGGGTCAATTCCATCATCTCCAACTCCAAGAGCTTTTGCTTCTTTCGAACTGCCAATTGTCACATTGTCATCATCAGTGCAATCATCACCAAGTGCCAAAAGTTTTGGTCTTTCCTCTTCAGATGAAACTTCTTTAGCACCTAAAGCAGCACCATCCCCCTATTCAGTTCCAACTTCATCAATTTCAACTACATCAATTTCTAAAACAGCACCAACACAAACTTCCTGCACTACCAATACTGCAACCTCTACCCCCACAAATCATGTGCCTAGCCTTGTCCCACCTCTCAAAATAATTAAGCCTACCATTCAAACCTCACCTCAATCACCTAAACCCAAGCCTTCAGCTTTGCTCCCACCTGTTTTAACCTTTTTTCCTTCCCAACTAAAGTCGCAGACCAAGCTTGAGCAGAATATCCCAACGGAGGTCCAAGAGAAGACTGTCTTACTTCAAAAGACCATTGGAGAGGAATAAGTTTCAAATGAAAATGAAACCAAAGAGAAGGGAAAAAGTAGTGGAAAAACCATTTTGGATTCAATGGAGGCGGGTATGAGGGTTATATCAATTGCTGGAGAAAATAATGGTGCTTTCATGAAACTAATCCAATCCCCAAAGAAACATGAAGTTGTTGACAAGAACAAAAATTCTGAAACAAAAAGCCATGGCAGTGACTTGAAAAGTGGTACTGATAGTGACAAGGAAGGGAATCTGAAGAAGAATAAGAGTCACAAAGGAAAAGTGACAAGTTCACGGCCCATGAATTCGTTCGTGAACAATAATGTGCAGGGCATTAATAGCTCCATCCTCTACAATTGTTCATACACTCACCATGATCCTGGATCTCTCTAGGAACTAGGAAGCCCTATGCCGAGTTCCATATCAAAGATCAGAACATGAGGAGAAAGACTTGGAGAGATTAAGTAGTGTTTCTTGTTAGGCTAAGCTATGTAAGAGAAGAAGCTATATAAAATAAAGGTGACTAGAGTGTTGGTGATTAAACAGGGCATGGATTCTAATTCTTCATAGCTAGGTTCCACTTGATGTAGTAGAGTGTAGTTGAAGATTGTCAATCACCTAGGTTTGGTAATAACCATGCGGTTTGCAATATGTAAGTGAATAATGTCAACAAATAACACACTCCTCACATTTGCCCATTTTATATTTTTCATCGTATTACATGGAATGTCGTACGTACTTCAGATCTTTCAAGTGATTTTTTTTTAAAGAAGAATATTCTTTTTAATAAAACATACAAGATTGCTTGGCCCTTCAGTTTTAGTTCCATGAAAGAGCGCCTTATCTCACGATTGGGGCCTTGCTTGTCTCTTTTGAGGGGCAATGTTGTCCTATTGTCTTTATAATTATGTCGGTAATAGATCTAATTATGTTGCAATCTAGCTTTTTGAAAAGAAAAAAAGAAGAAGCTTCATTTGGTGTCTACTACTTTGACATTATAGGTGAACTTGGTAGATTTCTTTTATTTCTATATTGAAATTGAGAGTTATATATTGTTTATTTTATGTTATTCGCATAGTTTTTCCTCCATTCTATTGGCTATTGGATTATTTATGCGTCATGCGTAATGCATAAGTGAGGTAGACATCTATCAAAATCATTTCACCTTCTCATTTCTTTTTATTTGTTATGCATAATGAATCAAGATTATGTGTTATACATAATGTTTTAGTGAGGTAAACATCTATCGAGATCCTTTCCTCTACTGATTTAACTTTGGTTTTAGTGCATAATGTATGAAGATTATGCATTATGCATATAAATGTTTTAATGTGGTAGACTTCTATCAAGATCCTTTCACCTGCTTATTTGGCCTTATTCTCAAATTACATTATAGATAATTATTTTTATTTTTGCATGAGTTATGCATTATGCATAATGTATTAGTGATATAGACATTTATCAAGATCCTTACACTTGCTTATTTGGCCTTATTCACAAATTACATTATATATAATGATAATAATGATTTTCTTTTTGCATGTATTATACATGAGTGAGACCAAATGACAGGTGAAATGATATTAGTAGATGTCAAGAACCCAAGCTTGTGCCAAACTCTTTGCATTATATATCCTAAACAATATGTATGTTAGTTTGATCTATGATTTTCATCATTAGAAAGAGTCCTGCTACAAATACAGATAATTGGTACGGATAGTAGATTGATAATTATAATTTTTTAATCTATTTTTAAATATTTTGAAATACCTCTTTTTTTTTTAATTTTAAAAAATATGCAAATTCACAGTTTCATTTGAAAAATTCTTGTGATTCCAATTGAGCAAGATGCTCAGATACACGGCAATCATTTATTGATTATTGTGTTTTCATAAGAGATTCACTAATTTTTTAAAAAACATAAGAAACAAATCACAATCTCTCGAAGCTCAACAAAATGGAGCTATGTCAGCCACTTAATTGTGGTAAAGAGGGCGGTTGGTATGGTTGGAAGAAGAGTAAGCATTTGGACTTATACTACCTACCACGGTTAGGACGGAGGCCGGACTTAATATAATAGAACTAATAGAGTAGCTTCATGGGAGGATGAAATTACGTTTGGAGTGCATTTTATTTATTTATTTATCCGTCTTTCGCAATTATTATTATTATTATTATTTTTTTAACACATCCTCAAAGCTAAAACCTACCCAAAAACACGTACACTGTTGAAGTATTACATCACACATAGATAATATGGAATTAAAGTCCAAAGTAGAAAAGGCTAAAATAGTAAATACAATATAGTTAGTTAATTTTGTTACTTTGCATTTTATGTATAAATATAGTGTAATAGCAGACTAGGAACTTCACTTCTTCTTTTGATCAATACATTTCAGAATTCCTTTTATTTTTCTCTGTTTTCAAGTTCTTTACTCATTTGATTGAAATCTTGTCATGGTCTCAGATTAGAAATTCCGCATATTCTTTTTCTTGGATTCGATCCATCTTCTTTCTTTTCAACAATTGTTTTCTCTGCATTACAGATTCCTCAAAGAATCTGTAGTGATTTCTCTGCATTACAGATTCTCAAGAATTTTGTAGTGATTTCTCTGCATTACAGATTCCTCAAAGAATTTGTAGTGATCTGCACCACAAATTTCTCATACAATTTGTAGTGATTCTTCTGCATTAGAATCTCCAAGATCGTGATTCTTAATATTTCTTGAAATGGGTTCTGAAAATTCTACTGAATCTGTCTCTACTAATTCATCAGAAGTTCCAAACATAAATCCATCAGAAATTTCATCAAGTCCTTACTATCTGCATCCTAGTGATAACCCGGGTGCCCTTCTTGTCTCAGAAATCTTCATTGGAGATAACTATGTTGCTTGGAGCCGCTCGATCACCATTGCTTTATCTGTCAAGAATAAAGTGGCTTTCATTGATGGTTCAATTCAACCTCCACAGTTTTTTGAGACTGTTCTTTACACAGCTTGGTTAAGGGCAAATAACTTGGTACTTTCTTGGCTTATAAACTCCATTTCCAAAGATATTAGAAACAGTTTGCTATATGTAAATTCATCTCTTGATCTTTGGAATGAATTGAAGACTCGGTACTTAAGAAGTGATGGACCAAGGGTTTTTCACCTTGAAAAATCTTTGAGTTGCTTCAACCAAGGTTCTTCTTCTGTCACTGAGTACTTCAATGCCTTTAAGACATTATGGGATGAATATATAAGTTTTCGTCCTATTCCAACTTGTACTTGTGGAAAAATGTCAAGTTGTACATGTGATCTTTTCTCATTTTTACTAAAAAGACAACAATCAGACTATGTTCTAAAGTTTTTGGTTGGTTTAAATGATTCTTTTGCATCTATAAGAAGTCAATTGCTTCTTTCAATACCATTACCACCTATGGCCAAGGTCTTCTGCTTATTACTCCAAGAAGAAAGCCAGAAACAACTAACCAACTCAGTTTCTACTGAAACTCATGCATTAATGGTTAAACAGTCGACTCCTGCAGCAAACCAATTCAGATTTTCCAAGGAAAAATCCAAGAGATCAATTCTTCATTGTACACATTGTGGATACAATAGACATACAGTGGATAAATGCTTCCAGCTTCATGGATATCCTCTTGGGTGGACTGGACCAAAAGGAAAGAGAACTCATTCTGCTGCTCATGCTGCAATTGCAACTGATGATGTCTGTAAACAAAACAGTAATGAGTCTCACATGGTTTCTTTGACTTCTGAAGATTTCAATAAACTGCTAGCTATTGCCAATTCTTCTCAGACATCTCAAATTTCCTCAAACACCCAGAATATATCATCTTGCAATCTTGTTACTTCCTCTCAATTTTCTGGTAATTCTTCTTGCAATTCAGTTTCTACATTTCAAAATCTAATTGTTCTTGGATATTAGACACTGGTGCAACAGATCACATGATCTGTTCACCCTTATTCTATTGCTTTCCTCCTAAATCAATAAGTATATCTGTCAATCTACCCAATGGACAAGTTATACCAGCAACACACATAGGAACAATTTGCATCTCCAATAATCTTTTCTTGCAAAATGTCTTATGTGTACCATCTTTTACCTTTAATCTTTTGTCTATTTCAAAGCTAACCAAAGATTCTAATATTTCCTTGTCTTTCTTTCGTACTCATTGTTTGTTACAGGACCAATCAGTGAAGAAGATGATTGGGATTGCATTTGAGAAACAAGGCTTATATTACTTCAATTCTGCTTATGAAAATTCTAAAACTAGTCCAACTCATTTTTCTGCTGTCTCTCAAAAGTCATTGGACTTATGGCATTACAGATTAGGCCATGTATCTCTCTCTAGACTTTCTTCTCTTAAACATCTTGATCCTTCTATCTCTATGGATTCTAAAAGTGTATGTGATATTTGTCCCTTAGCAAAGCAAAGAAAACTATCTTTTCCTGTATCAAACAGCAAGTCTAATAAAATGTTTGATTTGATTCACTGTGACATATGGGGTCCATTTGGAACCATTTCTTATTCAGGTTATAAATTTTTTCTAACAATTGTTGATGATTTTACACGTTGTACTTGGGTTTATATGCTTAAAACAAAATCTGAAGTTCCATTCCTACTTAAAAGTTTCTGCAAAATGATTAAAATACAGTTTGATGTAGCTGTCAAGACTATAAGATCAGACAATGGACCTGAGTTCTTACTCACAAGTTTCTATCATGAAAATGGTATTTTACACCAAAGGAGTTGTGTAGAAACCCCACAGCAAAATGGCATAGTAGAAAGAAAACATCAACATTTGCTTAGTACAGCTAGAGCATTAATGTTTCAAGCAAATATTCCATTATCTTTTTGGAGTGACTGTGTTCTCACAGCAGCCCATATTATTAATAGGACCCCTACTCCCCTTCTTAAAAACAAAACTCCCTATGAAATGCTTTTTAATAAAACACCAAAACTTGCTCATCTAAAAGTATTTGGCTGTCTTCGCTTTGCTTCAACACTTCAGCATCACAGACAAAAATTTAATCCTAGAGCTATCAAGTGTATATTTCTCGGGTATCCCTCTGATATAAAAGGCTACAAAATAATGGATCTCCATACCAAGAAAGTCTTTATCTCTAGAAATGTTACATTTCATGAGAATATTCTTCCTTTTACAGCTGTACCATCTGATCCTCAGAATCATACTTTTTTATTTCCTCCATCAGAAAATTCATACAGTTATGATATTTTCCATAGTAATCCAGTTGTTAATCCACTTGTATTATCAACTTCACATACAGATAGTCCACATATTAATATTGATAATAATGATGATCATCAAAATTCTCATATACCTAAGAACAATCATATTTCAAATAATCCTCAACAACTTAGAAAATCCACTCGACTTAGAAAAGCACCTCAATTTCTGCAGGATTATTATTGCAGTCAAGTTTCTTCAAATGCAGCTCCTTCAATTTCTTCTGCTGATGGTTCTAAACAAGGTAATTTCTACCCTATTTCTCCTTTCCTTTCTGCAAATAGACTCTCATCATCTCATAAAGCCTTCCTTGCTTCTATCACAACTTCATTAGAACCAAAAACATATAAACAGGCTGTTAAAATTCCAGAATGGCAAAAAGCTATGCAAAATGAACTTAATGCTTTAGAACTAAACAAAACATGGGAACTTGTTACTTTACCTAAACATAAACAGACCATTGGTTGCAAATGGGTGTTTAGAATCAAATACAAAACTGATGGAACCATAGAGAGACATAAGGCAAGATTAGTGGCAAAAGGTTACACTCAACAAGAAGGCCTGGATTTCTTTGACACTTTCTCACCTGTTGCTAAGATTACTTCTATTAGACTTCTACTTGCTGTTGTTGCAATTAAGAATTGGCATATTCATCAATTAGATGTGAACAATGCGTTTTTACATGGTGAATTACATGAAGAAGTTTACATGGATTTGCCTCCTGGTCTGCCAAATCAGAACAACAAAATTTGTAGACTTTTAAAAAGTCTTTATGGTCTTAAACAGGCCTCTAGACAGTGGTTTGAAAAGCTGTCTAAATCTCTCATCAACTATGGTTTCCTTCAAGGTAGATCTGATTGTTCATTATTCATAAAGAAATCAGCAACATCATTTATGGCATTGATAGTATATGTTGATGATGTATTATTAGCCAGTGATAGTTTACAAGATATTGAATTATTGAAGAAGTTTCTGGATGATCAATTCACAATTAAAGACTTGGGGCCATTGAAATACTTTCTTGGCTTAGAGGTAGTAAGATCTCACACTGGGATCTCTCTTTGCCAACGAAAATATGCACTGGACATTCTACAAGATACTAGCCTCATTGGTTCCAAACCTGCAGCATTTCCTATGAAATCTAATCTCAAATTGGATATTGATGATTCAGAACCATATGAAAATCCATCAGCTTATAGAAAACTGGTTGGCAGATTATTATACTTAATAATCACCAGACCAGATATTGCATACTCTGTCCAAGTTTTGATCCAAGTTCTAGCTAAACCGACAGTCAATCACCACAAAGCAGCAATGAGGGTACTCAAATACTTAAAGGCTACACCTGGACAAGGTTTACTCTTCTCTTCATCTTCAAAACTTCAATTGAAAGCCTTCTCAGACAGTGACTGGGCAGGCTGCATTGATACTAGGAAAAGCATAACAGGCTTTGCAGTGTTCTTGGGAAACTCTTTGATCTCATGGAAGTCTAAAAAGCAAGCCATTATTAGTCGATCCTCTGCTGAAGCTGAGTACAGGGCTCTTGCAACTACAACTTGTGAAATACAGTGGTTAATCTATGCATTACAAGACCTACAGATTGATCACTCTCAACCAACTCTCTTATATACAGACAACAAATCTGCTATGTCCATTGCTACAAACCCAGTACAACACGAAAGAACCAAACACATACAAATTGATTGCCATTTAGTTCGAGAGAAGCTGCAGGAAAAGCTCATCAAGTTGTTCTATATTCCCTCTCGGCTACAATTGGCAGATATTTTCACAAAGCCACTTGGATCATTGCCTTTTCACCATTCTTTTCGCAAGATGAACATTATTAACATTCATGTCTATCTTGAGGGGGGGTGTTGGAGTATTGCATCACACATAGATAATATGGAATTAAAGTCCAAAGTAGAAAATGCTAAAATAGTAAATACAATATAGTTAGTTAATTATGTTACTTTGCATTTTCTGTATAAATACAGTGTAATAGCAGACTAGGAACTTCACTTCTTCTTTTGATCAATACATTTCAGAATTTCTTTTATTTTTCTCTGTTTTCAAGTTCTTTACTCATTTGATCGAAATCTTGTCATACACCTTCTCATGTTTGGAAAACTTGATCACAACAAGAACTCGAGCATAGCGGCCTTGTTGAGTATGGGTTGGATTGGAGATCAAGGCCATTGAAGAGGCTATATATATAATTCCCATTCCATCACGTGTGTCATCAGCCCAAGCTTTGTAGGGTCTTAAAGAGGTAGAAAAAGTTCAGTTACAACAGAAAAATAAATAAAAAATAGTGAAAAGATGCCTTTAAATTAAAGAAAAACAAGAAGGAATAGATTCTATTGAATATATTTCAAAATCCAGCCACAAAACAATTATATACTAGCTTTTTCCAATAAATTTCAACGTCTCATATGTAGTTAGTTGCGTACCGTTGATTTGCATTATGATAAGGTGCATTGCATTGACTTTAAAGAAAACAAAACATGATAGTGATTGTACAAGAGGAGGAGGTGAGTATCGATATCAAAGGAAATAAAGATGGGTTGAGACTTTGTCCTAGTTGGAGGTTGGTAGTGGAAGACATCGCCATAAATTGCATCAGCGACTATATTGAGTGAAACTTTGTGACGGGTAGAAGGCAAACTCATTCTAACGATCTAAATGTAGTGGAATCTTTACTCTATGTACTTCTATCGTATGTAGTGCAGAATTAATTCGATGCCTTCCGTGTTCCTCTCTCTCCCTCTCTCTCTCTCTCTCTCTCCCCCTCTCCCCCTCTTTATTGTAGAACTATAAATAACAATAAACATCAACCATCTATCTTTGTGCCCATCACAAGTATTCTTGTTTAGTTGTCTTGAAGTCGGTTTTGCAAAAATAACCATAATAATGGCAAACCAGCCCCCCCGTCCTCGTCCATTGTTGAATTTACCTACAATAACTCGCCAAGCTACCCCAGTCACAGCCCCTACCCCTCCTACCGAGCCACGTCCACCTGCGGTTCGGCCTAGAATAAGGCCATTAATACCTGCCATTGCAGCAACAGTTCCTATTGCCTCCACTGGATCAATTCCATCATCTCCAACTCCAAGAGCTTCCGCTTCTTCCGAAGGGCCAATTGTTGCATTTTCGTCATCAGTGCAATCATCACCTAGTGCCAAAGGTTTTGGTCCTTCCTCTTCAGACGCAACTTCTCTAGCACCTAAAGCGGCGCCATCCCCCTCTTCAGCTCCAACTACATCAATTTCTAAATCAGCACCACCACAAACTTCCTCCATTACCAATACTGCAACCTCTATCCCCACAACTCATGTGCCTAGCCCTGTCCCACCTCCCAAAACAAGTGAGCCTACCGTTCAAACCTCACCTCAATCACCTAAACCCAAGCCTTCGACTTTGCCACCACCTGTTTTAACCCTTTTGCCTTCCCAACTGAAGTCGCAGACCGAGCTTGAGCAGAAGATCCCAATGGAGGTCCAGGAGAAGACTGTCGTGTTTCGAAAGACCATTGGAGAGGAAGAAGTGTGGAATGAAAATGAAACCAAGGAGAAGGGGAAAAATAGTGGCAAAACTATTTTCGATTCAATGGAGGCGGGTATGAGGATTATATCAATTGCTGGCGAAAATAAAGGTGCCTTCATGAAACTAATCCAATCCCCAGAGAAACATGAAGTTGTTAACAAGAATAAAAATCCTAAAACAAAAAGCCATGGCAGTGACTTGAAAAGTGGTGCTGATAGAGACAAGGAGGGGAATCCGAAGAATAATAAGAGTCACAAAGGAAAAGTGACAAGTTCACGGCCCATGAATTCATTCGTGAACAATAATGTGCAGGACATTAACAGCTCCATCCTCTACAATTGTTCATACACTCACCATGATCCTGGGATGCACCTTGATCTCTCTAGGAAGTAGGAAGCCCTATGCCAAGTTCCATATCAAAGATCAGAACATGAGGAGAGAGACTTGGAGGGATTAAGCAGTGTTTCTTGTTAGGCTAAGCTATATAAGAGAATAAGCTATATAAATTAAAGGTGACTAGAGGGTTGGTGATTAAACAGGGCATGGATTCTAATTCTTCATAGCTAGGTTCCACTTGATGTAGTAGAGTGTAGTTGAAGATTGTCAATCACCTATGTTTGGTAATAAACATGCAGTTTGCAATATGTAAGTGATTAATGCCAACAAAAAACACACTCCTCATGTTTGCCCATTTTATATTTTTCGTCGTATTACATGGAATATTGTACTCCAGATCTTTCAGGTGATTTTCTTTTCCATTGTTTTTCCAAAAAATAATATTTTGTTGGAGTTTAGAAAAAAGTTTCCTTCTTTCTTCTTGACGAAGAAGTCGTAAAAATTCAAGAAAATTTTGTTGAAACAGGACTTGTGTTTTGGCAGCTTATTTTGTTTAAGTGATACGGCTTCTCTTTGATGGAAAATTGTGAATAAGATGCTTTTGATAGAACTTCGAACTTCCGTCCACTCTCTAGAGAGAATGGTGATGTATCCGAAATTTGTGTGCCATCTTTACAACATGCGGAAAATGACCAGCTATGACGGGAATATATGCCATGTGTCTCTTAATATTGATGATGTCTTCCAGGTGTGACCCCACCAATATTGAACTTCGTAGTATTAAGCACGTGGCTGCTGCTGGAACAAGTCTTCCAATGCTTTTTAGGCAACTGCTTCAGTTTCAAAGTCTCTAAAAATAAGAGGGGATCCAGTTTGAGAGAGAGATCAGCAAGTTTAATAAAACAGACAAGATTTGATCCTTCATTTTCAGTTCCATGAAAGATTATTATAAGCACCTGATCATCTATTTTATTCTTCCTCTTCATCAAGGTTTTGAGGGACAATGCTGTACGTCTTGTTGTCTTTATAATTATGTCGGTAATAGATCTAATTATGTTGGGAGAAAAAGAAAAAGAAAAAGAAGAAGCTTTATTTAGTGTCTAGTACTTTGACATTATGGGTGAACTTGGGAGATTTCTTTTGTTTCTCTATTGATGAAATTGAGAGTATTTATATTGTTTACTTTATGTCATTTGCATAGTTTTTCCTGCATTCTATAAATGGCTATTGGATTATTTATGCGTGCATAAGTGAGGTAGACACCTATCAAAATCCTTTCACCTGCTCATTTGACTTTGTTCGTTATGCATAATGAATCAAGATTATTCATTATGCATAATGTTTTAGTGATACAGACATCTATGAAGATCCTTATATTCGTTCATTTGGACTTATTCACAAATTACATTATATATAATGATAATAATGATTTTCTTTTTGCATGTATTATACATGAATGAGGCCAAATGCATAGGTAAAAAGATCTTAGTAGATATCTACTTCATTAATGCATTATAAATGTAGGTAGACTAACGCATTAGTGAGGCATATATCTACTATACACTTTAAGAAAAACGAGCATTTTTGACAGATTATTTACAACGATAATGATTATTTGTAATAAAAATACACTCATTTTAACATAAAATAATCATTTTAGCAAGAAGTAATTGCTCACAAATAAGCAATTTTCTTGTAGTGCTTTTCACCTGCTCATTTGACTTTATTCGAAAATCATATTATATATAGTGACACTGATAATAATAATGATGATGTTGCTGATTTTTCTTTTTGCACGAAAATAATTATTTCCCATGGTTAGTTTGTAAAAAACAATCATTTTGACTATAATTGAGTACTGCATATATATAATTTTTGATGAAAATAATTATTTCATATATGTAGCGTACGGATGTTCACATATGTCCATTTTATTAGATAATTTGAGGTTGGAATTAGTACTAAATTTTAAGGCTTATAATGACTAATTAAGCTGCAAACTATTCTCTGCAATAGTAACTTTATTCTCTCTCTCTCTCTCTCCGTGTATATATATATATATCCTTTGCATTATGTATCCTAAACAGTATGTTAGTTTGATCTATGAGTCCCATTATTGGAAACTATATGAGATTTCATTCAGTCGTAATATGAGCTCTCATGGCGTCCATATATAGTCCACCGACCCTTACAGAATTTCACAGTTGCAGGTATGTTTTCTTCGACCCATATGTCTCGTTCTTAGATGGAGTGAGATATCCATCCAGATATGGAAGTTTGGAAACATCATGACATTTGGTAGAGATAAAATTACAACTACCATGTTTAAGATTCAAGCAATAAAATAAATTACAAGTTACGTTTCAAATTAGGATTAAGGGACAAGTTTAAAAGTTTATAATTTATTGCACAAAAATTAAGAACGTCTTCCTCTGTTTTTAAATTTCTTTTTCATGGCTCCTCACTTTCTTCAACCTCTTTCAATCCTTCTCTGTCCCAGCCAGCCTCCTCTCGCACTATTTCCCTCCACCACATCACCCACCTTGTTACTATCAAACTTACTCGAGAGAATTATTAATTATGGCGTGCACAACTAGTTCCCTATCTCGAGGGACAGAACTTGTTCGGATTTGTGGATGGCTCACAAACCTCTCCACCTCTGATGATTTCCACCCCTGGTTCTAACAATAGTGCACCAGTGCTGTCACCCAATCCAGCACATCTCCATTGGAAATAGAAAGACCCCCTCTTCATGTGCTACTTGGCAAGCCCTTGCAGACATGTTCTCTTTGCAGTCTCAAGCCCGTGTGGCACACTCAAGTTTTAATCTTGCTTCTTGCAAGAAAGGAAACAACTTCATCCCTAAGTTTTACAAGAAAATGAAGTCCTTTAGCAACACGCTACATGCTATTGGCCAACCACTATCTGAAAGTGAACTCATCAGCTACATTCTTGCTTGTCTCGGATATGATTATGACCCATTGATTATATCTTTCACCGCACAGTTTGAAAAAATGACACTGCAGGAGGTCTATGGTCACAGTTTGGAACAACAACATACATCTCTTTGAGGCTAGATTTCAGGCTTGTTATTGTATTGTATCTTTTCAACTTGATCTTTTGACTTTGTGTCAATATTTGGTGCGACTTCTCTTGCTTCATTTCGTGTCAATCTTTACAGCTTGCTCACGCCAGTACTGCAAATACAGTTTCTCGGACAAACCGACGTCTCCGTCGCAATTATTCCTCTTCAATAGACTCCAATAGCTTCTAGACCGAAATGGATCTCAAAATTCTCGACACCGAGGGAAGGGGTGTGGCCATAACCCCAATCTTCTGCCTTCAACATCTCACGACCTGATAGTCAAGTTGATGGCTTGCTAAATCTGTCTTTTAAGTACAGAAGCTATCAAAGTAGTACATGAATAAGTTCTAAGGTCATTTTCACATGGACAATAATGTTCATTAAGAACAAGAAAATAATGCGTCGTGTTTGTGTGAGGGGCGTGTCTGTAAAAGGGCTACTTACATAGCTAAGAAAAGAAACAAGAAAATGGAATTTATGCACTGATGTGGAGTGTATTAATGAAGAATGCTTTAAATATTTTCTTTTTATATTTTCACGAAATAATTTTCTGAATACTTGTAAAATTAAAAAAAATAAGTAAAGAAATAAATGCTAGAGAAATAAGTACAAGACAAATAAAAGTGATAAAAATCTAAACTAAGAAAAATACTTAAGATTTCAAAATGGGATTCTAAGAAACAATTTATCAAACACCTAAGTTTTAGGTTTCATCCGTTCATGAATTAGAATTGAACATTCCTTACATTTATTTTTTACTCAATCATTTACTCATTCAAAGAAATAATGATCGGAAGTTAAAATAATTCAAATCCAATTTATAGTTTATCTAAAATTTCTTACCGAGTTGCAAAACAAGTTTAGTCAATGTAAGAGGAAAGAAACCTATGGAGTCTTAAGTTACAATCAAGCATTAGTTGTGCTTTACATCAACAACAAATCAAGATCAGCAATAAGCACTCCAAATTTTCACAAATATAACTTGTTTCACAAAGTAATATGGTATGAAAAAGAAATCAATGAATGAAGTGTGAGAAATTAACTCTAATCCAAATATGGGTTATTTCCCAAAACTTAAGTTTAAAAATTTAGCCTAATATTTCTAAATTAGTAAAATGTTAAAAAATAATGAACCCTAACATTTCAAGTTGCTATATGAAAATAAATACAGAAGAATAAAAATAGTTAGCCACCCCTAAGTTCTGGAAAAGGAACCAGCAGAAGAACATAAAATGTGCCGAATAATCACTCCCTGAGAAGGGCTGAAAACTGGAAAGAAAACAAAATAAAATTAAAATCTAGACGAGAGAGAGAGAGAGTTCCCCGTCCGTCTCCCATCAAAACGAAGAAATGAAAAATATTAAAATAAAACCAAACGAGAGTCCCAGAGTTTCGTCTCAAGTAAAGAAAAACTAAAACAAAAAAAAATAATAATCCCCAAAACCGACAAAGCTAAGCACCCAAAAGCAACTGAAAAAGTCAAAAAAGAAACAGAAGTACTAGATGCAGTCGGCACATGCAAACGGTGGTACGGAATGAATAAAAAAAGTTATAAAAATAGTTTTTTATTCATGTGGGTCCCATATTAATTCACTTTTTTCAAAGCGACTGCACGCCGCTTACACAACCACGACTGCAAATATCATTTCTAAAAAAGAAATAAAAAAATGAAATCTCGGAGCCGAAGAGAGACCTCCTTGTCCGTCCTTCTCTGTCTGAAAAACTGCTTCGTGCGTCCTGCGTGTTCTGTCCATTCTCTACATCGCTGAGGCCACGTTCTCCAGAGTAGTGCCTCCTGCGTGTCCTAGCCATTCTTTGTCCGAAAAGTTCACTCTTTTCTTTTTATAAATTTGGTTTATATCTTTTCAAAAATGTCCCCTAATTTATAAGTAAAATATTTGTGTTAGAGCACTTCTAATAAATTATTTATCATATTCTTTAAAATACATTACCAAAATATACTTTTTTTATTTTACATATTGACTTTCATAATATATCATATATCAACTTATGTATTTTTTCTTCATATCATTTAAATATTATTCTTTATAATATTTTTTTATTCATTTCTAATATTTTATCTAACTATTAATAATATCCTCGTCCCTTTCAATATTTACAATATCATTATCTCCCCTCTTCCTCTCGGCTTCTCTCTCTACGAAAACCAGAAATCACGTAAAGAATATGAAACTCTAAGAGATCGCAACTTTACCTTCTTCCAATTTACCAAAATCCCTTCTTCCAATTTACCAAAATCACCATCAAATCCATACCTAACCCCACCCTTGTCCCTTCCTAAAATCCGTGGCACTATTATTACCGTACCCATCACCCACTTTGTTTCCAACCAAAGCAAACCCCACGCTCATCTCACGCTCCAAAAACCACCAATACAATCCTACCAATACAATCCTACCAAATTAAACCAGTTTCACTGCAAACCCATTTCTAGCAATCCCTCAGCTTCCCAAACGCTTTATTTTAGACCTCATAAGATGAACTTTGGATGAGATCAGGGAAGATTACCCAGAGGGCCAGAACCCACTCAGACAAGGAAGAGCAACTAAAAGGAAACTGTGGTTGCTGGAATTGACAAGAACAAGGAGGGAAGATGACGCCAAACACACGGTGGTGCTTTTGTGAAATAAGATGAATTTTAGATACAGAGAAAAAGAGTACCATAAGACATAAATTAATTTTAAAATGTTTACATTCATAACAGTGTCACACTAAATGTAACGGTAATACTGTAGCAAACTGAAAAATAAAGATGAAGTAGAGAATCGGTTGGATGTGCATTTTAAGCTAAATTCTTCAAATTTTACAGATAGATGGATTTTACATAATCCATTAGGAGTGCTCTTAGCATCAAGAAAGGTAAAATTGAAATATTAAATTTGATGTGGCTTATCAATTGCAGTATAAATATCTTTTAAGTGTATAAACATCAGAATTTTATCAATGAATCAAGTACTAGAAATCACTGCATAATTAAGTGCTTAATTCACTTTAACAACAGGAAAACCGGTCGCCGGACCAAAAACAAACGGAAAACAGAGCACCAACTGAGGTTGCTGTGGTCCGTACGCAAGCTGGGTGCTCGTCTCGTTTGGTGCTCGGATGCCGGTTTGCCTGTGGAGGATGCCCCGCTAGAGCTCATGCCGTGCTCGTGGTTGGTTTTTTGTTTAGTTTGGTTTTAGTTAGTTAGTTGGTTTTAGTGTAGTGATATGCTTTGGACTGTTTGTTCAAAGATGTTAGTTCCCTAGTTCTGCCTTCTTGGAGGTTGGAGGAGACACCCGTCTCTGGTTTTTCAGAGCTGGTTAGAAGTTTTAGACAATGTCCGCTACCTTGTGTGCGAGGAAGCTCCTAAGCTGTTTGCGTTAGTTGGCTTATAGTAAGTTTTCTGTTTGTTAAGTCGCAGTTGTAACTCCGCTTATGAATAAATGCTATGATGTATATTTCTCTCAAAAAAAAAAAAAAAGAGCTACTGAACTCAAAAATCTCTACAAAAGATCAAATCATATTGAAATCTTGGGCATTAGAATGCAGTTAGGTCAGGTTATAGATCAACACAAAGACTTATAAAATTCTCAAGAACTCAAACAAGGAGAATGTATCTAAGCTGTAGATCTTTGAGTGCATCAAGTGTGTGAACAGAATGTCATTTGTTGGTTTCAAGATTTCTCACAATGGTTTCAACCTAACAACTTTTTCAAGAAAAACCAAAAAGGTCTTTACTTCAATTCAAAACCATTACATTGACGGCTTTCACGCTATCACACTTTGAAAGACCCATTATTATTATTATTTTTTTTTTTCTTTTTAACGGATCCCGGTGATAGGCAGCATTTTCCAATATACTTGCACCTTTTTTTTTTTTTTGATCTTTGGCCTGTCCATTTTCTCATGTATTTTTACCTCTATTTTTTTTTTTCTTTTTGGAGTTTCTTATTCACTTTTCCTAGGTCATTAAGATATGGTTCATTGTAGTTCTTGCTAGTTGCTTAGATGAGAACCACCGATTGACATTAATCAAACAACAAAAGCATCTATCTTGTGTCTATTAGAGTCATCAATCAATAGCTTTGAAATACATTGCCTAAGTTTGAGTTGCTAAGAATTATCATAAGATCTTGTGTTGAACTTAAACCTAAACTAGTGGGAATTAGTGTAATCCAAGACTGCAACTATCTGATCTTAAGTAGAGAAGTGTGAAATCAGTAACTTGTCAAAAAAAAAAAATTCAGACCCCACAATTATAAATCCTGAGAGACTAAGTGGTAGAATACTCTCCTTACCCCCAACTAAAAATGGGCAGTGTCCTCACTGCAAATCATGAATAAACAAGGCATGAAAGAGAATAGGGCCGAAGAAAATACCTGAGATGGCTGAGGGATCATGAAAGTAAAAATGAAACCAGAAAAAAAAATGAACTAAACAGTGCTGAACCTAAAGAGATAGAATGAAGAAAAAGAAAGAAAGAAAAAGAAAAAAGAAAACAAAGGAAAGAAAAAAACATAAAAGTGAAATAAACAATAACAACAAAAAAAAAAAAAAAAAGAAAGAAAGAAAGAAAGAAAAAAATTAAAGCAAAACAGAAATGAACTAAGGGTCATGAAAATAAGTAGGATCTTCCACAGGAATGGAAGTATCCTTAGGTGAAAGCTTTTCCAAAAAATGTTTTAGTCGTTGGCCATTTACTTTGAAAGTGTTTCCATTTTGAGGATTAGTAATCTCAATAGTTCTATATGTAAACATATCCTTAACTAAATAAGGACCACTCCACCTCGATCTTAATTTTCTTGGGAATAGGTGGAGGCGAGAATTATAAAGTAAAATTTGTTCATTGGGCTCAAACTTCTTCCTCTGGATGTAACATCTTCATGTGCTCCTTTGACAATTTGGAATTGTCATATGCATCTCGTCTAAGCTCATCCAATTCTGAAATCTGAAACTTTATCAAAGAATCAGCATGGTCAATAGAAAAATTGAATTGTTTAACAGCCCAATATGCCTTATGTTCAAGCTCAATGGGAAGATGACATGCTTTTTCAAATACCAAGCGATAAGGGGATATGTTAAGAGAAGTTTTAAAAGCTGTCCTATAAGCCCAAAGTGCATCAATCAACCTTAAAGACCAATCCTTTCTATTGGGGTTGACTGTCTTTTCTAAGATGTGCTTAAGTTCCCTATTAGCTAATTCAGCTTGCCCATTTGTTTGAGGGTGATATGGAGTGGAAACCTTATGGTCTATACCATATTTTTTCATGAGAGCAGCAAAAGGTTTGTTGCAAAAATGGGTTCCATTATCACTAATGATAGCTATAGGCATGCCAAATATAACAAAAATGTTTTCTTTCAAGAACTTAAGTACTACCTTATGGTCATTTGTTTTGCATGGAATGGCTTCAATCCACTTAGAAACATAATCAACCGCCACTAGGATATACAAATAACCAAAAGAAGATGGAAAGGGCTTCATAAAATTAATCCCCCAACAATCACAAATCTCAATGACTAAAATGGGTTGTAGAGGCATCATGTTCCTCTTAGTGATTGTGCCTAATTTTTGACATGGCTCATAAGTCTTGCAAAAATTATATGCATCTTTAAACATATGAGGCTAATAAAATCCACTTTGTAAAATTTTTGCAATAGTTTTATGTGCAGAAAAATGTCCCCCACATGCCTCAGTATGACAAAAGGAAAGAATAGCTTGTATTTCATGATCAGGCACACATTTCATTATGATTTGGTCAGAACAATACTTAAACAAAAGAGGATCATCATAAAAGAATGACTTTACCTCATGCTTGAATTTTCGTATGTCTTGAACACTCCAATGGGATGGAGTTTGTCCTATCACCAAAAAATTAACTAGTCCCTAGAGCTACTGCGTGACTTCCTCCAAACCTTCTCTCTCTCTCTCTCTCTCTCTCTCTCTCTCTCTCTCCGTCAAACGAGGAGCTCAAACTCCCCCTCCTTTCAGTCTCAGTCCCCATGACGAAAGAAAGAAGCCCTTCGTTCCAGTCCCCCGTCTCCGTCCTGACCTACTTTCTTTTCTTTTTTTTTTCTTTTTTATTTTTTTTCCCGTTTTTCTTCCTCTCTCTTGTCCAACGACCTGGCTTCTACCTCATTCCTGAGAGTCCCCTCCCCAGATGAAAAAATCCACTCCCACGTTTTAGTCAACAAGACCCGTCGCTCTATCGTTTTCTTTCTTTTTTTATTTTTTCGTTACACTCCGTTCCCTGTAACTCCTCAGCTCCAAACCTGCTGCCTCCGTAAATCACTCCTCCAATCTCTCTCGTGTGTTTTTTTTTCTTTTCCTTTAGGCTTCACATCTTCCCCTGAGTCAAAAGCTACTCCCCTCCCTTTCTCCTAAAGTGCCAAAAAATCCCCACCGTTTCACAAACTTATTAGAATATCATAGGGATTTTATTTTCAAGCCTTCACTCTATTCGAAAATCACAATGAATCAAAATAAATATATAGATAATCAAAATATTCAATAATAAAATCATTCAATCGATCAAACTCATAATATAAATTTCAAAGTCGATCCAAAAACAATATCGAAATTATTAAACTTCACCTCTAACCTTAGTATGAAAGTTTAGCCAACCATATTTAATACAAGAGTTATGAAAATCAAATAAATATTCTCCATGATAAAAATAAAATAAAACATAAGCTAACACTAGAAAACAACTTAGACCATAGAATAAAACTGGAGAAAAAATAGAACTCCAAAAACAAAAACTCCCTCTTGAAGAGTTCATAGGTGTTGGGTATTGTGGAGTTTGGTCCACTTCGCTCGAGTGGCAAAAGCGGCAGCCTTTTGCCGCTCGAGCGAAGCTAGGCAGATTCAAACGCTCGAAGGTTGCTCGACAGTGAGCTCGAGCAGTTGCGGGAAAGGAAGTTCGCTCGAGCGAAATCAGGCAGAGTTGAACGCTCGATGTCCGCTCGACAGTGAGCTCGAGCCGTTGCGGAAGGGAGTTCGCTCGACGCGCGCTTGACACGCCACTCGAGCGAACATCGTATAATTTCAAATCTAGGGTTTTTTCCGCCGTTTCACTATAAATATGTGTTTTCTACATATTTGGCCGTACTGTACAACACTGTTGGTGAACAGTATTTCGCCCCTCCATTGTAGTGTGATTCCTCATGCAATAAAATCCTCTGCAGCTCCCATGGACGTAGGCAATTTTTCGAACCACGTATATCTGTGTGTCGTGTGTGATTTTTCTCGTTCATATTCATATTTTTCACTTTATTGTCATCGTTTTCACAACAATTGGTATCAGAGCCAGGTTCGGGTCTGAGGGAAAACGATGGCTGGAGATGAAGTGAAGGTATCGGGGATCGAGAAGTTTGATGACGGATTTTGGTTACTGGAGGATGCAAATAGAGGACTACCTCTATGGGAAGAAACTCCATCTTCCATTATTGGGGAAGCGACCGGAAAAGATGGAGGAGGCTGATTGGAATCTGTTGGATCGACAGGTTCTGGGGGTTATTCGATTAACCCTGTTGAGATCCGTTGCACACAACGACATCAAGGAGAAGATGACTGCGGATCTCATGACGGCTTTGTCAGGTATGTATGAAAAGCCGTCAGCGAATAACAAGGTACACTTGATGAAAAAAGTTATTCAATTTAAAGATGGCGGATGGTATGTCTGTTGCACAACATCTGAATGATTTTAATACTATCACGAATCAATTTTCGTCTGTTGAAATTGAATTTGATGATGAGATACGTGCACTGATATTGTTGGCTTCATTGCCAAATAGCTGGGAAGCCATGATAATGGCTGTTAGTAATTCTGCCGGTAAATCTAAGCTAAAATATGATGATATTCGTGATTTGATTTTGGCTGAGGAGGTACGCAAGAAAGATTCTGGCGAGACCTCGGGTTCGAGTTCAGTACTGAATGTTGATTATCGAGGGAGATCACAAGGCAAGATCAAAATCAAAACATAGAGGCAAGAGCAAGTCAAGGCCTGGTCAACAGGCAACTTGCTGGAATTGTGGCAAAGCTGGCCACATAAAGAAGAACTGCAAAAATCCGAAGAAGACAGAGAATGATAGTGCTAATGTTGTAACTGAAGAAGTACAGGATGCACTATTGCTTGCAGTTCATAGTCCAGTTGATGACTGGATACTGGATTTAGGGGCTTCTTTCCATACATCTTCCCACCGGGAGTTAATGCGGAATTATGTTGCAGGTGACTTTGGGAAGGTGTATCTGGCTGATGGAGAGGCTTTAAACGTGGTGGGGATGTGAGACATTGATATTGCACTCCCTAACAAGAACAAATGGACCTTGCAAAAGGCCAGACACATTCCTGAGTTGAAGAAAAATCTCATTTCTGTTGGGCAGCTCGATGAGTGTGGTCATTCAGTAGTGTTCTCAGATAGCACCTGGAAGATCACAAAAGGGGCATTGGTACTGGCTCGGGGTAAGAAAACTGGTACACTATATATGACTACCGGTTTAATTAACACTATTGCTACTACCGTTGCAGAGAGCACAGCAGATTTGTGGCATTGTAGGCTTGGCCATATGAGTCAGAAGGGTATGAAAGAACTTCTGTCCAGAGGCAAGCTACCAGAACTGAAGTCAGTTGATCTCAGTATGTGTGAGAGTTGCATTATGGGGAAACAGAAGAATGTCAGTTTCTTGAAAAGTGGCAGAACGCCAAAGACAGGAAAACTGGATCTTGTACACACAGATGTGTGGGGACCTTCTCCAGTGGCATCTCTTGGAGGTTCTCGTTACTATGTCACGTTCATTGATGACCATAGTAGGAAGGTATGGGTTTATTTCTTGAAGCATAAATCTGATGTATTTAATGTATTCAAGACTTGGAAGGCCATGGTTGAGACAGAGACAAACTTGAAACTGAAATGTTTGAGGTCTGACAATGGTGGTGAGTACATTGATGGTGGGTTCAAGGAGTACTGTGCAGCTCAGGGTATCAGAATGGAGAAGACCATTCCTGGGACACCACAGCAAAATGGAGTTGCGGAGCGTATGAACAGGACCATTAATGAGCGTGCTAGAAGCATGAGATTGCACGCCGGACTACCACCAACTTTCTGGGCAGATGCGGTCAGCACTGCCGTCTACTTGATCAACAGGGGGCCATCCGTCCCATTAGATTGTGAATTGCCTGAGGAGGTTTGGAGCGGGAAAGAGGTCAAATTTTCTCACCTTAAAACTTTTGGTTGTCTTTCTTATGTTCTTATTAATCCTGATGCTCGTAGTAAACTTGAGGCTAAGTCAAAGAAATGTTATTTCATTGGCTATGGAGACGAGGCATTTGGCTATCGTTTCTGGGATGATCAGGGTCGGAAGATCATAAGAAGCAGGAATGTGATTTTTAATGAGAAGATTGTGTACAAGGACAAGTCTAGTACAGTTTCTGAAGTAGCTCCTCAGGAGTCCGAGTTCGTAAGATTTGATGACCTACCAGAGGTCACAGTGCAGTGTAGAGATGTGAGTGACGAGGAGAGTGGGTCCAGTGCACCCATTCCTATTATTCCGCAGTCAGTTTCAGAGCCGTCCACTTCTACAGCTGCAGTTCGCAGGTCAGTTAGGACTAGACGTCCTCCACAGCGTTTCTCACCAACCTTGAACTACATTCTGTTGACAGATGGTGGAGAACCGCAGAGTTATGAAGAAACCTTGCAAGATGAAAATTCTAGCAAGTGGGAGCTGGCCATGAAAGATGAGATGGATTCTCTGCTAGGGAATCAGACATGGGAGTTGACAGAACTTCCATCGGGGAAGAAGGCATTACACAACAAGTGGGTGTACCGGGTGAAAACTGAGCATGATGGCAGTAAGAGGTACAAGGCTAGACTTGTTGTAAAAGGCTTTCAGCAGAAGCAGGGTATTGATTACTCTGAGATCTTTTCTCCTATGGTGAAGATCACAACTATCAGGATGGTACTGTCTACGGTTGCTACCGAAGATTTATTTCTTGAGCAGTTAGATGTGAAGACAGCCTTTCTTCATGGAGACCTTGAAGAAGACATCTACATGCACCAGCCTGAGGGGTTTGTAGTACAGGGAAAGGAAGATTCAGTTTGCAGACTGAAGAAGAGCTTGTATGGCCTGAAGCAAGCTCCTAAACAGTGGTACAAGAAATTTGATAATTTTATGCACAGTGCAGGGTACATCAGATGTTAGGCAGATCATTGTTGCTATGTCAGACATTTTGACAATTCTTATATTATTCTACTGTTGTATGTGGATGACATGCTTATTGCAGGGGCTAGTATTGATGAGATCAACAATCTGAAGAAGCAGATGTCAGAGCACTTTGCAATGAAGGATTTGGGAGCTGCAAAGCAAATCCTTGGCATGAGGATTGTCAGAGATAGAGTTAGAGGCATGTTGAGACTCTCACAGACTGAGTATGTGAAAAAGGTACTCAGCAGGTTCAATATGGACAAAGCCAAACCGGTTGGCACACCCTTTGGCAGTCACTTCAGACTCAGCAAGAATCAGTCACCCGAGTCAGAGGAGGAACATGACTACATGAGTAAGGTTCCTTACGCCTCAGCTATTGGTTCACTTATGTATGCTATGGTTTGCACAAGATCGGATATTGCCCATGCAGTGGGAGTTGTGAGTAGATACATGAGTAACCCAGGAAAAGAACATTGGGAAGCAGTGAAGTAGATTTTGAGGTACCTAAAAGGCTCCTCAGAAACCTGCTTGTGTTTCTCAGGAGAGAGTTTAGAGGTGCAGGGCTATGTTGATGCTGATTTAGCTGGAGACATTGACTGTAGGAAGAGTACCACGGGATTTGTTTATACTCTTGGTGGTACTGCAGTGTCATGGGGTTCTAATCTACAGAAGACATTTTCTTTGTCTACTACAGAAGCTGAGTATATTGTAGTGTCAGAGGCTGTAAAGGAGATGATATGGCTACAAGGCTTCTTGGAGGAATTGGGTAAGAAGAATAAAAAGGGCACTCTCTACAGTGATAGTCAGAGCGCCATATTCCTTGCCAAGAATCCAGCATTTCATTCCAGGACCAAGCACATTCAGATCATGTATCACTTCATACGATCATTGTTAGATGACGGACAATTGTTACTTGAGAAAATTTGTGGAAGCAAGAACCCTGCTGATATGTTGACTAAGGGTGTTACACTTGAGAAACTGAAGTTGTGCGCAACTTCAGTTGGTCTTCTAGCATGAAGACAGGGGCAGTGAGTTGCAGAGGTGGAGGATATCACGTTTGAGGAAGAGGATGATGCAGCGAGTGTACCAATCTCCAAGTGGGAGAATTGTTGGGTATTGTGGAGTCTGGTCCACTTCGCTCGAGCGGCGGCCTTTTGCTGCTTGAGCGAAGCCAGGTAGATTCGAACACTCGAAGGTTGCTCGACAGTGAGCTCGAGCGGTTGTGGGAAAGGAAGTTCGCTCGAGCGGAGGCATTAGCCGCTCGAGCAAAATCAGGCAGAGTTGAATGCTCGATGTCCGCTCGACAGTGAGCTCGAGCCGTTACGGAAGGGAGTTCGCTCGACGCGCGCTCGACACGCCGCTCGAGCGAACATCGTATAATTTCAGATCTAGGGTTTTTTCCGCCGTTTTACTATAAATATGTGTTTTCTACGTATTTGGTCGTACTGTACAACACTGTTGGTGAACAGTATTTCGCCCCTCCATTGTAGTGTGATTCCTCAAGCAATAAAATCCTCTGCAGCTCCCGTGGACGTAGGCAATTTGCCGAACCACGTATATCTGTGTGTTGTGTGTGATTTTTCTCGTTCATATTCATATTTTTCACTTTATTGTCATCGTTTTCACAACAATAGGTTCTGAGAATGGTTCAGAAGCTCCTCTCCTTTCGTGTTCCGTCCAGACCAGAGAAAAAAACCAAAAAGAATAGCTTCCAACATAAAAAACTCCAGCCTCCAACCTCTTCTCTACTCTGTTTTCAGTTCCAATCCCTCCAACCAAAAATGAAGGCCCCCTCTTCAGTTCTCTTCTCTCACCCGAAAGTCCATGTTTTTCCCTCTAAAAAACAGAGTAAAAATCCCTTCCAGTCTCATCGTAAGTCCCTATAGCTATTGCGTGACTTCCTCCAAACTTGCCCTCTCTCTCAACCAAACAAGGAGCTTAAACTGCCCCTCCTCTCGGTCTCAGTCCCCACGACGAAAGAAACAAGCCCTTCGTTCCAGTCCCCTGTGTTTGTCTTGCTCTACTTTCTCTTCTTCTTCTTCTTCTTTTTTTCTTTTTCATTTTTCTTTCTCTCTCTTGTCCAACGACCTGGCTTCTACCTCCTTCCCAAGAGTCCCCTCCCCCAGATGAAAATATCCACCCCCACGTTTTAGTCCCCAAGACCCGTTGCTCTCTCCTTTTCTTTCGTTCTTTTTTTTTTTTTTTTGTTACAGTTCGTCCGCCGTAACTCCTCAGCTCCAAACCTGCTTCCTCTGTAAATCACTCCTCCAATCTCTCTCGTGTGTTTTTTTTTCTTTTCTTTAGGCTTCACGTCTTCCCCTAAGTCAAAAGCTACTCCCTTCCCTTTCTCCTAAAGTGCCAGAAAAATCCCCACCGTTTCTGCCTTTCTGTTCCCAAGCAAAGCACAGCCCATTTCTGTCTCTCTCCACTTCAAAAAGCCAGCTAGCTTCACAGCAAAAGTCCTGCAATAGCTCCAAACCTCTCTGCAAGGAAGAAAGTCCTCCAGCCTTTTTCTCTTTCTCCCCTGTTCTTCCTTTTTCATTTGTGTTCCTCGGTTCCAGCTCCAAAAAGTTGCTCTCTAGGCATTCACTCTCATTTTCCTCTTTAGAGTCCTGCATTCGATGTCTTTCTCCTCTCAAAAGCTGAAGTGATGTCTAAAGGAAAAGGTCTGTCAGTGTGCAGCTTGTGTTTGAATGTGGCATGGTGGTAAAATTCTAAACCTGAAAATTTCTACGCAATGGTCAACTTGTAGATTTTGGACAAAAAGCGAGAGGCGCGGCTATTACTTAAAAGCATTTAAAAAAAAAAGAAAAAAGGAAAAGTAAATATCAAAGAAAACAAAAACTTAAAAATAAATTAAAATAAAGAATAGAACATCACCGTTGTGTTGTGCATATGAGGAAATATTGTCCAATTAAATCATAGGTTATAAAGTTAAACATAAATTATGATATTAATCAATTTAAATCACAATTCAGATTTATGCATATTAACTATTTTTCCATCTAAAAACAATAATAATGTCATAAAATGATAAAATGTGTTGGTTCTAAAGAAATATGCAATATTTCAGCTCAATCACTAAAGAATTCCCCATTGCACATCGTCTGATCAAACTGCTTGCATTCTAGAGTGAGACTAGTGTAAAAATAGCTCACGAACCTCTAAGATTTGAAATCATGACGTAGACAGATGTTTACTAAATCTTTAAATTTCTCTCAACTTATTTGAAAGGTCTCATCAGGTTTCTGATTGAATTGGTTAATTTACTCTTGCAAAAGCTGAGTCATCTGAAAAGGAAATTTTTTTTGTAAGAATTCTCGCTGCATATCAGATCAACTAGAGATAGAATTAGGCCTCAAAGAATTAAACAAAATCTTCCCTTTATCCTTTTAAGAGAAAGGAAATAAATGAAGTCTAATAAATTCATCAATAATGGCCCTAGTAATAAAAGTAGTGCAAGCCAACTCAAAATCTATTAAGTGCTGGTAAAGATTCATAGAATCTATCTCGTGGAACTAAGGTATCACTGACATCATACCATGCTTAACAAAAAAATTAGGTTCATCATCGGGTAAAACACTTCATGAAGGTGTAGTGGTGCGAGTGAGTTGCAAATAATCTTTAAGAGTGCATGGTGCAGGTGTAGCCATGGTTTGTTCAATTTCAATATTCTCGCTTATAGAAGAGACATAAGAGCTATTTATCTCTGAGCTGTGTATACTTCTTTCAATGCTCGATGTAACTCTAAGCAACCTATATGAACTGTCTCTCACCCATGACATGAAACATCAGTCTAAATAGCATACATACGGTTCAAGTGACTGAGTAGTAGATAGCAAGTGAAATGTGTAATAAGAGATAAGATAGTGAAAAAAACATAACGAGTTTAAATTTAATTTAGACAACTATCCCTTACAACGACGCCAAAAACTTGACTAACTCAAAAATGAGTAGCATAAATGCTATCCCAAGTGCATGAGGTTGTCGTGTAATAATTAAGAATAAAATTCCTAGATCGTCTCATTGGGGAAAGTTGTTTAAATTGAAACTTGTATAAAATGGTGAAAAGTTTTACAAACAAAAGTGGTGGTATGTACAATGAATGGAAGAGTGCAACGGAAATAAAAGGGCACTAATCATAAACTAGATTCATATTTTTGGATTTTTGAGTTTTGAAATGGAATGTAAAAGCCTAACAAATTGAAATTAACAATTAAGGACTTAATTAAGTTAAATAATTTTAATTAATCTGAAAATTAAATAATAAAACTGAATTTGTTTAAGTTCTAATTAACTTTTAATCAATCTAAAATGCAATTGTAATATATATTTAATGGAAGCTTAAAGAAATAAGAAAAATAACTAACATAAAATAAAATAAACAGAAAACAAATGCCCAAACTTTTAAGCCAAAAATATCAAGAATACACCATAAACTTCAAATTGAAATTAAATAAAAAGTAGGAAATGAAAAGAGCAAGTCAAATGGATGGAGATGGAGATTGAAAGCAGTAGAGGAGGCTGGAGTGTAGCAGCAATTTGACCTCTCAAGGAGCTCTTCAACGGCGTTGGAGCCTATATTTCTTTGCTGCTTTAAAGACTCCAAACAAAAAGAATAAATTTTTTTTATTATCCCAGATACCGTGTGGCGTTGAAGGAATGCTCAAAAGAAATTATATTTTCGATGCTAAAAATGCCCCGATGAATATATGTGTATTCGGTGTTGAATTGCCTAGGAGAATTTATATGCATGCGGCTCTAGGTGAATGCAAGAGAAAAAAATAAAAATGCCGTCCCAGGTTTGTACGGCGTGGAATAAAACTAAAAATGTGTTCGGCATCCCAGATCAAAGTCCAATTCCTATACGGCGTGAAATTCCCTTTTTAAAACCCAAAAGAGGTCCTGTGCGTTAAAGACCCCCAAGTCAAAGAACCCATGCCAAAAATCCCTTTTAATAAAAAATCATTCCATGCGGCGCGCCTTGTGCTTCAAAACGAAAATGTGTTGCCGTGCCCTTCTTGAAGTCCATACATGTAACTTTTATCACTCCAAACTTTAGATTCTTTTGACCACTGCATGTAAAGATTAATAAAATAAATAAAATAAAAAGAATAAAATATAAAAAAATATGTGTTATGTATATAAAGAAAAATTGTTAAATTAAATCACAAGTTCTAAAATTATGCATAAACTAGGCTATTAACCAATTTAAATAACAACTCGGATTTATTCATCTTAACATTTTTCTATCTAAAACCAATAATAATGTAATAAGATAAATAAAATATATTGGTTCTAAATGTATAAAATATGCAATATTTCAGCTCAATCAGTCCCACGTGTAAGGAAAACATTTCATTCTTACCTGTCATGTGGTTGGACGCGCCTGTGACGGATGTCCATTTTGTATCAGCTATTGTAGTGTCCAATGTTAGTGCTGCTAGTGCTTGAGGAATATCAATTTGTGTACTTTTCTTTGGCAGCCACCTACAAATTTTGGCTATGTGTCCCATTGTTCCTCAATACTGGCACCGTTCCTCACGATGCATATCTCTTTCTTTAGGCGTCATTCGACGTTCTCCTGGAGGAGGAGGCCTTCGTGGCTATGATCTCAATCTGATAGTGTCATTGAGATCCTTGTTGTTGTCTCGTGATTATTGAGCTTGAAAGTCATATCCAATTGAGTTGAAGGACTGTGATCCATGATAAGTAGCAGAGGAGGATTGTTGTGACCTTTGTTGTCCAAAAAATGCTAGTTGAGGAGTGAGTTGCCGAGACTGACCATCTATATGTCTAAAAAACCAATTGTGCCTTTGATCAAGACTTTGAAGCTGGGAAACAAGCTCTGAATAGGTCGGCCATGGTGCTTTGAGCATAGTTGTTGTAAAGGGTTCATATTGTGGACCAAGGCTAGTAAGGAGACAAAAAAGTTTTTCCTTATCTGACAGGCTAACACTGGTTTCCCAATGGCTACTAAACTGTCACAAAGATTTTGGAATTTTCATAAATGCTCACCAATGGTTTGATCATCCTCTTTGCGTAGATAAGTTAGTTGTTGTTTCAGTGTAAATTCCCTTTTTTGAGAATCCTGTGCATACTCATTTTTGAGAGACTCCCAGACTGTGTGAGCTATGTCTAAGTCTATAACAAGGCCTAGTGCTTCCTTTTGAGAGTGTTTCGATGAGCCACCCTTGAAGTAGCCTGTAAAATTTTCACCATGCAAGGAATGCTTCTGTCAAAGTTTGTGTTTGTGTTAGGTGTGGTATTGTTATATCTTGGAGGGGCTGGATCTTCATTGGTAAAATGGCCAACAAGTTCTTGGCTTTTAGCAAGGGCCAAGGCTTGTTCACGCCATAATGGATAGTTGTAAGGGATGAGTCGAAGTGTAATGAAATTTCAAACATTGAGTGCAAGTGATGTCATGCTTGGCTTAGTTGGAATACTGTGTTGAAGAGTTGTGAGTGTTTGAGTGTTGTATGTCAAGTGCTCACTCTTGGCTCGATACCAAGAAGAGAAAATGAATATGTGGTAAACTGAAAAATATATTATTGTCAAAATCTGTCTTGGAAGTGTAAGCACAAGACGTTACAAACATTTGTTTTAAAGAAATTAAAAGCTGTGCTAACTACTTATTATAAAAACTGTAGAAAAATTATTCAAATTACAATATCTGCAACTTATTTGAATTGTTGTTGTGAATTGGATGCAATCTCTTCAGAATCGAAATCCTCTGAGTTTGTTGTGATCTCATGTGCAGTTGTTACATCTCCTTGGACTCCCATTCGGTTTAAACAAGTTGAACTTATAACTCTGTTGTCACTCAAATTCTTTCCACCAATGGATAATAGATCATGTGAAAATGTTTCCCTATTAATTTGATTGTGAGGATATGCCACCTTATCAATCCAAGATTTTAGGCATGCCTTATGTTTATTTTGATTTCCACAATTTTCACTACTTTTGAGTTGTGAGTTATCAATAAGTAGGAGAGTTGTAATCCTATCATTTTCCATTCCTTTTTCCACTCTTGTGTGTTTAATAAAAATGTAAAAAAGAAGGAATCCAGTTTAAGAGGCAGAGCATATTTTATTATTATTATTATTATTATTTTAGTCAAAGGGAGAGCATGTTTAATAAAACAGTTGGTTCATACATCCATTTAGAAATAGATTAAACTGGCTTTTCAATATAATTTAGTCACAAAAATATTTTATAAAAATAAAATAATAACGTATTTTGTTATTATGATACGTTAGATTGTAATATTATTTTTATCATAAGATACATTTAAAAAAAAATGCCATGTGAGTTATACTCAATCGACAATGACTTTATTTATTTATTTTTTTAATTTTTTATAGTGACAATGACGGCTTAATTGAACGCACACTGTACGCTGAAACATCAAACGACAGCGTTGAAACATGTAGCAGCATTTTGTTACTAAAAACGACAAAATCTAAACAGCACAACGATCGATTCATTAATAAATATATAGCCGCGGTTTACTGGGAATGCCACTATGTATATACAATATATCATGAATCATGATGGCCGACCCCATGGCATTTTATTATTGCTATTGTAAAATGATGTCACCGTATTATTTGTAGAACTTCGAATATCGTCCTTTATATATATATATATATATATGCTAGGTTCGAGTATAAGCACTACATATATATATATTATATTGTTCGCTTTATGTCTTGGTTGTCGTTTGTAATAGTTTTTCCCTCATTCTATTTGCTATTGGAACATTTATGCATTATGCATTGTGCATTAATGAGCTAGATGGACATCTATCAAGATCATTTCATGATCTATTTGTCCATTTGGTTTTGTTCCAAATTACATTATAGATAATGATAATGATAATGATTTTTCTTTTTACATGCATTTTGCCTTATGCATAATGTATTAGTGAGGTAGACATCTATCAAGATCCTTTCACCTGTTCTTTTGGTCTTATTCATAAATTACATTATATGTAATGATAATAATAATTTTTCTTTTTGCTTGCATTATGCGTGAATGACACCAAATGAAAAGGTAAAAAGATCTCAGTAATTTACATTACATTAAGAACTTCATTACATATAATGTCCATAAAGGTAGGGTGTGATGTCCATCATATGTTAAAACTTACCTCAAATTTGTAGCGAATACCTTATGATCATAGCGGATTATTACTAATTAATTACCTGTAGCAATTCAGATTTCATGTCCTTGGTTCAACCCAAAAAACTTAAATTATATAAAATTACACAAATGTTGCTTTTACATAATTTACCTTTAGTTTCAAGCATATTAAAATTTTGTATTTCCAATTCTCTCCCTAAAAAGAATTCTCACTTCTCTCTGAAAGACAAAAACAACCCCCCTCTTTTCTCTATGCATGCATTTCCCTCCCTCGATCCCTCGATCTCTTCCCTCCCTCCCCACTAGAGTATTGTTCATGTTTACGTTGACCCATAGTATTTTTCTTATTAATTCCTTTTATTCTTTCTCAACTATGTTAGAGATCAGTGTTTGATTAATCAGTTTCCGACCACCAAATCGTCGCAAGCGTTACTCCTCATGCTTGTCGGCCACTAGTCTATAAAGCCCCCGTGGAAGTGCAACCAAAAGACTAGTGTGTGAGCCTCAATTAATATAGTTTAGGTAGCGTGAGTTTCATATCTCAGCTATCTATTTCGTCACCAACAAACTAAACAAGCAGCACCCTTAAGTTCCTCAGTTCCAAATTTAGCCCTTGTCACCACACCTCACCGGCACGTGAGCCCCATGTGACGGCACTGCCATTAGTGTCCTACACGTGTCTCTGCTGATCTGTACCGATTGATTACAGTGAAAATGTTAGTGATTTTCAAACTAAGAGTTTGAAGGAAAAGGATATTGTGATCTTCATTAACACCAACATTGGAACAGTACGTAGACTGCAGTGCTTATTAATTTCTAGATTGAAACAGTACTAGTTTCCAAATAGTCTGTCAATTGTACCATATCCTGCTGTTTAGTGATTCTCTCCTTGGCTTAACTATGGAACATAGGCTCGGATCCAATTTGTTGATCAATCTTTTACCCATCTTTTTTTTTTTTTAATATAAACATTTTATGTTTGCATTTAATCCACTGCGATGGGATTTATCTCCTCCATCCCATCCTCTTTTATTCTTAATTTTAATTCAATGAAATCCTTGATTATAAAAAAAAAAAGCATTAAACCGTGTGTTATTTTGTTTTTTTCCCTTTTATGTAGTGATCATAGCCAATAATGAGATAAATTATACTTACATATCAAAATTCAGATCAAGTCATGGCAAGTTTGATATTAGTTTAAGATCAGTAGAAAAGATATATATATATATATATATATATATACTAGGTGAGAGCAACATGCAAAGCATTAGCACGTTTGTCTAATTTTATGAAATGATTATTTGTAAAAAATAATATATATTTTATAAAAATTATTGATGTCACTTAATAATTTAAGGCATATTGGAAAACATAAAAAAATTAGTTCAAAATATCATATAATCCAATACATGTTTATAACATCTATAATTTTAGCAAAGATGTATACGAAAAATTTAATAAAAGTCTAACACAAACGGTAGTTCAAAATATGTGTCGCTTGATGTTTGTATTATAATTCATCAATTTATGTCATCCTGTAGACGATCAATAGAGACAACATTGAAATTCTTATTTTGTTGTTGGTTGATTCGATCAGGGACAACATAAAGTTAAAACATAATCTTTTTATAAAATTTGTGGTATAATATTTTCTATATATAGCATATATATAAATCCTAAAATATATTTTGAAGTTGTTGGCCGAATTTACTCTTTCTTGATTAGCTCAAGGATCACGGCCTTTGTCACGTGCCCACCATAGCAAGCCCACATGTAGAATATGACTTAACGGAAGCTACGTCCTGCTGCCATGGAAAAAAAAAACACTTTGACTAAACACACTTGTATTATATATTATATGAGATTTTTAAATTTAAAATACTCAATAATCTGAATTAATGAAACGTATAATACACATATATTATACTTAGAGATTCACGTCTTATGCACATAATACACGTGTATATGTTAAGGAGAAAGAGAAAAATATAATAACTAATCTTTAATTACTTATTATTATATAAACTATTAAGTATTATAATTATTGTGATTAATAAATCATATAACAACATTGAATGTTATCTTTCTTAACATTTATGTCTTCATTTTATATATCAAACCGTTAAAACAAACGGTGTTAACTTTAACGGAAAAACAAGAAAAACCGTTAAAACAAGATTTTCCGTTATATACACACTTTTTATATATAGAAGATATATATATATATTAAGTTTCCCTTGTTTAAAATTCCGCTCTTTCATTTTCTATGTGGTGGGGGAAATAGGGCGTACATCATGCTGTTCAATAAAATTTAAAGAACTAAACAAAATAATTCACTTTTCTAAAAGATAATAACGGCAAAAAAGTTGGGCAAAATATAAGAATTCTCGTTCAATTGCAGTAATTACATCTGTACACTACAAGAGATTGACTTTTTTGAGACAGACAATTTTGTCTCAAAAAACTCAAATTTTGTCCCTAAAAGTTTTGGAGAAGAAAAACATTTCGTGTCTATTTTGTCTCCGAAAGATAGTCTCAAAATTATTTTGGTTTCGTCTCAAAAAATCATTTTTAGAGACAAAATTAGATGAAACCAGTCGAAACCGTTCGAACGGTATTTTTTAGATAATAATATTTCATCTAAAAAATATGTTCGAACGGAAAAAGCTAGGTTCGACTTCCGTTCAAACAATATGAAATTTTTATTCGAGCGAATAACCATATTTGAATGAACAAAGTGTTCAAACAGACTTTTGCGTTCGAACCAGTAAATTTTTCAAGTGACTTTTGTTCGAACGGACATTTCGAACATAAATTATGTCCGTTCGAGCAGACATTTTATGGTCGGAAATTCGGTTTGTTCGAATGAGATTTTGCATAACTATGGTGTTTGAAGAAATATTATATTGTTCCAATGGATGTAAAGACTGTATTTCTCGGATACAGTTCAAATGGGGTTAGTTTTGATTCGAATGAGTCTATTTTTGTTCGAATGTATTTTATAAATGATAATTTACCATTCGAACGAATTATTTACCATTCTAATGGTATTGATCAAACAAATCAGAATTTAATTGCAAATACCATACTAATATTGTGACGCCCCCAAATTCCGCTTGGGATTGAACGGACATTTGAAGCGTCGAGACATGCAACACAAGGTTACCTGCCCCCGTTCATGACATATAAGATGCAATGTTCCTAACATGCATCTAGCATTATGCAATATTCGCAGCGGATAATTTTTTTTTTCTTTAGCAATACTATGCACCAAACTAAAAATATCCCAAATACTTGAAACATATTTCATACATAAAGACATACTAAAAAGCCGTGATCACCACACTAGTCGTACTCCACAGTTGTTGTGGCCCCACGCATTATAAGTAACATAAAATATAATACGTACTCCACAGTTGTTGTGGCCCCACGCATTATAAGTAACATAAAATATAATACGTACTCCACAGTTGTTGTGGCCCCACGCATTATAGTAACATAAAATATAATACGTACTCCACAGTTGTTGTGGCCCCACGTATTATACGTAACATAAAATATAATACGTACTCCACAGTTGTTGTGGCCCCACGTATTATAAGTAACATAACATGTCTTATCTTTCTTAATGCATGAGATATTATTTAATATCATATACTTTTCTAACATGGCGTATACTTGTAAATGGCACAATATGATTTAATCATAAACATTTCATGGCATACATGTATCATCATGGCATACTTATGTATACTTATAACATACATTGTATGACAGAAAAGATTTGTAACAGATAATATATTATGAGAGATTAAATCATACGTAACAGATAAACATGTAATGACATAGCATGACATGGCATATACGATAACATACATACATAAATTGTAGTTCCTTACCATCACACATACACAATAAACTGATAGTAAGTTAGAGGCTAACTTACCTCGATCGTCGCGTTCTATGAGAATAGAGCGCGAAACACGAGGAACTGCACAACAGCTGGAAGAGGAACACTCAAGTCCTTAAGATTTTCAATTCTGAACTCAATTGCCATATTGTGAGCACTTGCAACACTACGGGCAACGTGAGGTTTCACTATACTCGAAAGAGATAATTTGACTTCAGAAAACCTTTGCACTAAAACAAGTTCATTAAAATTATCAATAATAACCAACAAACAATTCCTTTCTCAATCCATATACTCTTAGCCATAGTCAACCACAAGATGACACCAGTCACCCCAGACTATAATCCATAACACCACTGCTTCGGGACACTGTCATACAGTTTCCCAACACTACACCATGCTCTACACTTCTCTGTTACGCCATCCAACCCTTCGTGACACGCCATCCGGTGTTTCACGACTTAATACAGAGTACACTCACGTGAACTCTCTTCCATCCACACTACAAAACCCATCATTGCGATACACGTCTCACAGTGCATCGCTACGCGACACGGAGTACGCACTACGCGTACTTCCTTCGCTACAACACTCATCAACACGATGCACATCACACGATGCATCGCCATACAACACGGAGTACACTACATGCGTACTCCCTTCCTTCTACGACACACATCATTACAGCGCACGTCGCGCGGCGCGTCGCTGCATTACACAGAATACGCTACACGCGTATTCTCTTCACACAACCCGCCGTATCACATCTACGGCATCCATCTCACGCCTATACTTCACAGCACAGTCCACAAAATACACAATCAAACTCAACACTTCACAACCACACTTCGCTTCACAACTACGCAACGAACTCCACAAATACAACTACACAATTCACAAACCAACCAACTAACTATTTTAAACGTAAAATAACTAGAGATAGAGGGTTATACCATCGACGGGATAACACGTGCGTCGCTCGCTACTCGTCACGAACATGCGTCAGAAGAACGTACGTGGCGGTAACATCGCGTACGGTGGCTGTCCACCACACAAAGTGGTAGTTTGGGTTTGAGAAAGGCTAGGCGTGGTCTTGGAAGACTCACGGTCGCCTCGTGGTGGTCAAAGGTGACGGAGCACGGCGGCATCACGCCGTGAACAGTAAATCCGAACGGTGAGCGGAAACGCGAGGTAGCGAAAATTCATAGAACTTCATGGCAAGCTAGGGATAGGTAGATGAACATGTGGTGGAGCTGTGGTAGCGAGGTGGTGGTCGGACGGTGGCTAACGGCGGCGGATCGGCCGTTTGAAACCATTTTTGGCCTTGGAGAGTGTAGGAGAGTGAGGGCTCTACGAAGCTCCGTTGGTCATGAAATTTCTTGGGGAGGTTCATGAGGATGAGAGGAACAAGATGGTGGTGGTGAAACACCACGGGTGGCCGTGTACGGCGGCGCACGGTGGTGAAACCGAACGGGTGTTTTTAAGAAACCCATATGTGAAAAGTGAGAGTTTGGGAAAAAGAAAGACATGGGGAGGAAGCCCTTGATGAGGTGAGTCCAATGGTGGTGCTTGGTGGTTGATTTGGCCGTGTATGGTGGTCCAAAAATGAGAAAAACCCCTAGAGACCCATATCTTTGAAGGGAGAAAGAGAGAGAGTGAGAAGTCGGTTTAGTACACCACCGGCATGGTTGGACTCGCCGGAGGGAGAGGAAGAGGCCGGAGTGGGAGGTGGGGTCCGGCGGCCGGAGGTGGCGCCGGCTGGAGCTTCAACACGAACGGCTATGGAGGAGCTTCAATCCGTCGGCCACGAGAGAGAGAGGGAGAGAAAAAGAAAGAAAAAGAAAAAAGAAAAAAAGAAAAAGTGAAGAGAAAAAGGTAGGGCCAGAGTATAACGCTTCAATCCTACATTTCGGGATCCTCAAATAAACCAACAGTGAGTTAAAACACTGATTAAAAACGCTTAAATGTTTTATTTTAAATAAAACACTTTAAATAAAACACTACGATGAATTAAGGTAGAATATTATTTTATAAACTAAAATTTATAAAATAATATTTTCTTCATCATTATATAAAATGATAAAGTATCATTAATTAATCAAAGTGCATAAAACACTTAAATTTAAATAAGAATTTTCAACGTAAAATTAAACCTCTTAATATCTTAAAACAATTAAAATATTTAATCTAAATAAATATCCACAATTATAATATTTTCAGAGCTCATTAAATTATTATAATTGTGCTACTTTAAAAACAAGCTTATCTAATACTTTGAAATTCGATGGATAAGATCCGGAAAAACGCCATCGAGGTACAACGCTTAGGATAAAACTGTTCATGATTTTACAGCTGTCGGTGAAGAACAAA
>QGSO01000177.1:930838-1023448 GCA_011037825.1 Carya cathayensis
ATAAAGTATCATTAATTAATCAAAGTGCATAAAACACTTAAATTTAAATAAGAATTTTCAACGTAAAATTAAACCTCTTAATATCTTAAAACAATTAAAATATTTAATCTAAATAAATATCCACAATTATAATATTTTCAGAGCTCATTAAATTATTATAATTGTGCTACTTTAAAAACAAGCTTATCTAATACTTTGAAATTCGATGGATAAGATCCGGAAAAACGCCATCGAGGTACAACGCTTAGGATAAAACTGTTCATGATTTTACCGCTGTCGGTGAAGAACAAATTACGTGATTTACGGAAAAGATAATCTATACGCGTGATTCCAGATGAGGGTAAAGACGAGAGAGATGTGATTGCTGTCGGGAAAAAAATCTAAAACTGATAATTTTAGCGGGCTGTTACAAATATGACACAAATTGTAATTCAAACATCAATGTTCAAACATTTTGCGAACATCATAACATAAAGGCGACTAAAGAAAAAATAAATGAATTATGATTTGTGGTGGTGACATAGAGTTTTGGGACATCATTAACTGAAATTGTTCAAATATTTTTTGGTTATTCAATTGCAGTCTTTTCTAATTTCACCTCTAAATCTACTGCTTGATCTAATCAGGCCAGTAACTCTTTTTCCTTGGACCTCAATCATTCTATCTCAAGTGCAGCTTCCTGTAATTCTTTAGTTTTGTCGTCATTCGATCTGGCTTTAGAAGATGATGGTGATGTTGAGGATGGTTTCACGCAACGTCCTAAGCCCCTCAAATATTCAGAATGTGATTCAAGAACTTGAAAAAGGATTTGATCATCGTTGATAGATGATTCATCAGATGGATCCGCAGCAATTTCCTTAAGAGATATCATCTCGTCTTATAAAAAAAAAACATTAAAGTTATTATAAGTAACAAAAATATCTTTAGCCAATGGAATTAAAGAAACTTAAACTTACATAATTTGCCTCTACCTCGGGATTGCTCCAAACACCATCACGATTTTTATGTGTTTAGCATACAATTGAGTTAGATCATAGTTAGCACGACTTTCTTCTTGCTACAAAATGAAAATCTATATTAGAACTTAAATCAGAAAAGTGTATATGTTAATATTTAATGGAGACTAGAATAACTTACCATTTTTTTAGACAAGCGACAAAAAGATTGAGAACCCGCATGATGGTGTATCGTTAAATTTGATTTATTTACTTTGTTCACTGTACTTCGTTGCTAAAAAAATATTATAACTATATGTTTAATACATCTATCATATACTATTAAAAAAAGATAGCAACGAAATTACCTGATAAGCAGGATCTTCAAACATATGAAAAACTTTCTTCTATTCGTTTGGTGGCATTACTTGGGATGGACTTTGACGCGCGCCTCTGTTGTAGGACTGAACTTCTGATAGTGTGCATGACATCGACCTTTGTACCTCCGAAATGCATTCAATACTAGTTCCTCAGCCATTAGTTGATCATCTCGCTGGCCAAAATTTAGTTCAAACTCGTCCTTCAAAAAATTATAAGCAATTAGTATAAATACAAATGATTTTTTATTTTATTTTTAAAATTAACATATTATACAAAGTAGCATATTACTAGACAACAATTTTTAATGTGGTCTTTCACATCTTGGAAAACTTTAGCTCAGGAGAATGCAGCCATCGGTGCATACGTGCGAGTAAGGGTGCCAACATAAAAAGCAAGTCAAGCTGCCGAATCCCCGGAGCCACCGTTGTGATCATCATGTATATCAACTCTAATTTTACCCACTTTCCTTACTTTCTCTATGCAGACCCCACTCATAGTGCCTCTACCTCAGTACTGCTTAATATAACAACTATATATACAATAATTAAAGCATCTATTTTAATTAAATTATTTTATTTTATAGATATACAGTGTGATAAAAAAGTACTTTGTTCTGGGTCTGGTGATGTTGGCTCACTATTGTTGGTAGGTGAGAGCTGTACGAACATCTCGAGTAAGCTTTCCACGCATACCAACTGGCAACAATCGCTACAGAAATATATGACAGTCATGACTTTTAAGGCCAGTTATCTTCCAATCATGAGTTTGGACACATCTTAACATTTTGAAGTATAACCATTGGGTAATTTGATTGTCATGAACCAGTCACAAAATTTATTTCTTTCATGACTTGAAAGTAAATACCATCCAAGGAGCATATAGGCTGATGACCCATTATCTTGCAAATGCAACTTCGATCTTATCCCCAACTCCTTCAAATTTTGATGAGAGTTAGATGTATTTTTTGTCTTCCTTTGTATTGACATCAGAGTGCCCAAAATATTCTCACATATATTTTTTTAATGTGCATAACGTCTAAATTGCGGCGCAGTGTCAAGATGGACCAATATGACAACTCAAAGAAAATACCTTTTTTTTTTAATCCAATTCAATTCCATTACTTGTCGTTTCCTCTTTCGAGCTCTTGCATCCTTCCCAAATTTGTTGTCTGGAACATCTTCCAAGACCCAAGGTGAGTATTTGGGATCGATTCCATTTACGAATAAAAGATCTTCTACTACGACCAAATTATATGAACTAAGGTTTTTGCACTTCTTGCACGGGCATCTTATAAATCCTTGACTATCAACACTTCCGTGAGCAAATTCTATAAAAGACTTCACCCATTGTGCATACTCCTTATAGTCTTGACCAAATCTTTCTCCCAACAGCATCCAACTCTTATCCATCTATAAAAAACTCAATTCATGGGATAAACACTACCAAGAGTATATTACAATATACGTGTTCAATTACCATATATTTTTAAGGTAGTTGATCCTATTCCATTTGAGAGACTATCATCTATATTGCATATACTCAGTCCAAAACTCTAATGTTAGTAAAAATTTCACTAGCATTTCCCAATAATTCTCCAAGTATGCTAGTCATGATAAGTCGTCGACCCTATTCATGAGCTGAGAAACTTACGAACCACATACTCGAAGAATGTAAGAAAATACTAAACTAAAATTTTAATTGACTAACACAGGAGTTTAACTGAATATATATGCCATATAGAAGATAAAATCTCAAACTGTCCACTTTGGACAATTCAAGAGTTGGTACCTAAACATTCCTTAAGAGAATATTTGGTCACAACTTTCGAACGAGTCTAAGATTTAATTGCATATAAAAATAACTCTAAAATTCTGCATCTAGTAAACTAACCATCTTCTAAATCACAAATGCATTGTTATAATCACATTCCAAATAAAAAATACATTGTAAAATTACATTACAAATAACCTATATTATTATTATTTTATAAGTATATTTTAAGTATTAATAATTCTTATATTTATTATTTAAGTATTAATAATTGTAATTAGAGTGACAAAAGAGTTTTAATTATACATTATAGTTTTTTAATTAAATATTTTATAAGTATATTTTAAGTATTAATAATTCTTATGTTTATTATTATTTCAGTATTAATAGTTTTAAATAGAGTGCAAAAAGAGTTTTAATTATACATTATAGTTTTTTAATTAAATATTTTATAAGTATATTTTAAGTATTAATAATTCTTATGGTTATTATTATTTAAGTATTAATAATTTTAATTAGAGTGCAAAAAGAGTTTCAATCATACATTATAGTTTTTTAATTAAATATTTTATAACTATATTTTAAGTATTAATAATTCTTATGTTTATTATTATTTAAGTATTAATAATTTTAATTAGAGTGTAAAAAGAGTTTCAATTATACATTATAGTTTTTGAATAAATATTTTATAAGTATATAATCCTATCATTTTTTGTGGACTAGTTAATTGAGTATTTTAAATGATTTATGGAAATTTATTTATTATTATACCATCACAAGCTTTATAATATCTTTAATATATAAACGAAAACCAAGTTTTAATTTATTTATACAAATATTTATTAATTAAGTTTTAAAATATTTGTTGTAAATTTATTAATTAATTATTTTTTTCATTAAGTTTTAAAAATTATTCAAACTGTAAATTAATGTTTTTTTATTAAATTAACTCTTCACAGAATTTAGTTTTAAATTACATATTGTCAATTTTTGTAACACTGCTTTCCGTTAGAACACAAGTTGTGTGTTCGAACGGTGTTTACTGTTGTTTGAACGATCATATTTAACCATTCGAACGATATATGCCCAGTTTCCAGATCTCAGGTATAATTCATGTTTTCCAAATTCACTACACAATATCATATTCGAGTTCTCATTCCAAGTGTGTATTGTTCATAAGATGCATCCAAAAAGACATATGGGGTCAAGTACCAAACATATATTTCCATAATCCCACATCCAACATATTTCACACATATTTCATCCATATTTCACAATTATTACACAAACAATCAACAAATATACTAACCTTAATAGCAAATCCAATCAACAATACCACTTCACCACCACTCACCTAAACCACAAATAGTTTTCACTGTAAATATGAGTTTTTGAACAAAAAATTCCATGGGAATAAACCATATAGATGTAAAATAAGTTACCAAATACAAGGGAGAGAAACAGTTGAAGAATACTTTCATCACCACTTACCTAGCTAAGCCACACTCGATTTCACCTCTCTGGTTCTCTCTTTCTCAAGCTCTTAGTTTTCACAAAAACAAAAAATGTCCGGCACGTTTGTGATTCTAGACGTCTTATTTCTTGTTTTATAGTTCGAATGAATTTCACTAACATTTAGAACACGAAAATGGTGGAGCAGGTAATATTTTCCGCCTAGCACAATTCAGCTCACACACGTTCAAACGTCAATTTTTCATTCGAACAGTTGGCTTTCCATTCGACTGTTTAATTTTCTGTTTGATCGTTAAAAAGCACCCGTTCGAACTTGAAAGCAGTGAAGCAGGAAAACGTTACAATAGTTCGAACTTGAATTGTTATAGTTCTAACGTGTTAGTCCTTTGGTAATTTGGCGGAAAATAATCCTGCCATATCAATGGCGCCAAAAACATTTTAATTTGTTTGAACTCTTTAAATGTTCATTCGAACGCATGATTGTACCATTCAAACTCTAACAATTACCATTCGAATGAATATACTATATACTATAAGTGTTTATATATATATATATAAGTACAAGTATATTAAGTATAACTATATATAAGTTTCTATATATATAAATTAAGATATATAAGTATAAGTTTATAAATATATACATAAGTATATGTAGTATTCTAAAAGTATATTATAATTCTATTATATATAAGTATATATAAGTAGTATATAATTAAGTATAAATAATATTTGTATATTATAAGTATTATTATATTATAAGTATATATAAAAATATAAGTATATAATTAAGTATAAATAACAGTATATATTATATGATACTTATAAATATATAAGTAAATAAGTCTAAATTTAATTATAAGTATATATATAAATATGGTATTTTATACGTTCGAACATGTAGTTATTACGTTCAAATGTATAACTTAATCATAAATACGCTCGAACGTGATAACTACATGTGCGAATGTATAAAAATTAAATATTAGGCGTCAGGACCATCCATCTCCTTTTCCAGTTTTCTCTCCACCACTCCCAAATAGTGCAAACTTCTCCACACGCCGCCATCAACGCCACCTTCAACCACCAAAGCTCAACCCGCAACAGGTAAGCCTCATTCCTTGAACTTTTGTCTTCCCTTATGGGTTTAATCGGATATAAATGGGGAAAAATGGGGTTTTGTTTCATCAAAGATGGCTCGAAATGTCCATGAAAATGGTGGATTCCTTTCGATTTTGGTAATGGCTGAGTTTGGCTCAGCCATTACTGAGCTCGAAGAGGGGATATTTGTTCGAATGTCTTTAGTGCGTTTGAACATCACATGAATGGTTAACATTCGAACCAATAGCAGACCATTTGAATGTTAAACAAGTACTATTCAAACGGTATACATAACCGTTCGAACCAAGTCTATACTGTTCGAACAGTAGACTGGTACTGTTCAAACATAATAAATAATAGTTTGATCGTCTACTTAAGCATTCGAATGGTACATTTCTTATTTTAATTTTTTTATAGAGTTGAATAGATAATGTAACATATATTCTATTGTTAGATATAATTATAATTTATCAAATTAAAATTATGATATTTTGTAATCATTGTTCTAAATTTTATATCATAAATTTAGCGTAATTTCAATGGCTTCTCGGGGAAAGAAGCGGGCCAAATCAGGGCAATCCTCTATCGAAGAAGTCCGAGAGAGGACTGTTTTGTTGGAGTGGCAAGATAGATGATTTTAGAAATCTTATGTGGGAGAGACATTCTTTGGCATCTGTTTTTCTTGATCGTGGTTGGACATCGATCATCAACCAAAAGGACGGACAAGATCATTGCCTACATCAATATTGTATCTGAGTTCTATAGAAAACTTGGTTGTACTAGTTAGGAGGATGACACATACACTTTCTCCATCTGAGGCATCACAGTACGATTTTTAGTTGATGCAGTTGCTGATTTTCTAGGTATCCCACAACTGCCCATTGCATATCCTAACGTTGTGCCTAGAGAGTCTAGACTTGCAGGCGATGGGGAGACTGCAGAGGAAGAGGATATTGTAATGCCTGATGAGATCGATGGCCTCACTGATCATGAGGTTCGTCAGTTGGTTGTGGGTCTAGATGCTCCTCCTTATGATGGGAGCAAGAGCATCAATTAGGTGGACTTCTCTAGTTTTTTTAAAGATTATGAACACTATAATAGCCAACAACATCGATCTTCGACTGCACAAGACTGAGGTGAGCATGGATCGGGCACGATTTATGTTACGGATCGGTTGTTTGAGTAAAGTGTAGGAGAATAGTTGACCTCCGAGAGAGTTATTCATACTGGGGTCATCCCTTTTATATGAGGTTCTGGGGGGACATTCTTGTACCTGGTGTTAGGGGTCTGTGTCACGCCCGCAATTGGTCTAATCTTAGCCTTCAATGTGGCGTAGCGCCTATGATGGTGCCATTAATGCGGTGTGGCCCCTAAGGTGGTGTCTCAATGATTGGCAATTGGTGCAGTCACTTTTGGCCCCTATCGTCAGAGAATGGAGGGTTGCCCATGTCTCCCATTCACTTGCCGCCGTGGACCCTTTAATGCAAATCATGGGAGGCTAGTGTCAAGGTTAGCATGTCCCATCTGTCTCATTCGAGCTACTTCCATACAATGTGTTCTCTTTTTGCTAATAGGACTCGTTGGCTGGGCCTTTTTACCAATTTTTGGGCTTTATGAGAGGAGGGTCTAATCCAGGAGGGGCCTTAGCTTTGACCTAGTCCCCACCTAGTGTGCCGAGATGGAATGTCCCTTTCAGTTATGCTGCCAATTCTTACCTAACATATTCGGTATTATTTCCTTTATTTATGGGGATGTTTCTGCAACACGTCTCTTGCAGATTGATGTGCCATGGAGTGTGCCCATTCAACTCCCTTTTTCCAAACAATGGCTAACAATTTTCCTCCTGTGTCACTTCGTGCTGTGAGTGTTGTGGGTTGGCACCCATTCATTGGCTCCGTCACGGTGCGTGCTGGTTCATGGCTTTGGGAACTTCAAGCATTGTAAGTGTCTATATAAAGCCAATCCCTTCTCTTAATTGGTCCATTTGCTTTCACCTTTTCTTGAGGTCCTTGAGTCTTTGCCCTTGTGCTTCATGTTACCTTGCCTTTTTCAGTCATCTCTTTGAATCTCAGTTTGCCCTGGTCATTTGGTTCCATGGCCACTAAAAATGCCTCTCGCGCAGCTTCTCTAACCTCAAGCGTTGTACCCTGGCATGTTTACCAGTGGACTATGACTTCCTTTTTGCTAGCTGGTTAGCTAGGTGTTGGACTTCCTTCATTTAGTTCTTGCATAGCTTCACCCCAATGCCTGGAGGAATTATAACATGTTGTTGTGTAGTTTGCTCCAAGCATTGGAGGAGGTCAACCTAGGGCACCCAAATCTCACTGCTTGGGAGTTCCTTCTAACCCACAACATCCTGAATTAGAAGGTGAATACTTGTAGCTACCATTTAAAGTAGCGGTATATTTGGGTCAAGGATTAGACTCGGCAGTTTTTCTTTCTGTCTGGCAAGGGGTGGGAGTTCTCAATCGGACAAACTACTCGGCAAGAGTTCCTTGTTCATGCCATCTGGGGGCTCGTCTGGGAGGACAAGAAGGTCTGATCCATGCTTACCAGAGAATAGGAGAGCCAGTTGGAGATTGTTTGAGCCTGGGTTGATTCAGACCTAGAGGACGTTTACTCTAAGGCCTTTTCAAAGGAGGCTAGTGTAAGGCGATATCTGGCCCTCACGGCGGACTCTCGCTTTGATGACATTCGCATTCCCATGCGACCCACAGCCCCTTAGGGGTGCAAGAGGCCCTTGAGCTAAGGAGCTTAGGGATAGTAGTTCTGACTGTGGCCGAGATCATCTTTGGCGCTTTGGGGGCTACTTCCAGGACTATGTGGCCTATCACCCCGTTGAGTGGCTCCATAGTCGTTGGCGAGTAACAGGGGGTCTGGGTTGTTCCTAAGGTGGCCGAAGCCCTACGGCTCATGATCCCCCCTTTGGTTTCTCAGGTCATTCCTTCTACTACCCTACCAGGCAACGCTTGGAATACCATGGTCCTTACTTTGGATAAAGAGATGTTGGTGGTGCATTTCTACGGGGCCCTCTTGGACAATCCCTTAAGAGAGTCCCATATCAATGTCCCTCTACCTGAAGTCAGCATTGAGATGATTCCCTCTCTAGAGAGACGAGCACGCCGCAACGGGTAAGAAGTTTCCCTCCACTAGGGAATAGATATAGATAGGAGAGGGCGGGGATGTCATCGATCTGGGCAAGGATAAAGTCTCTATCCCTAAGCCCCCTTTAGACTATTCTCCTAAACACAAAGCTACTTCAATGGAGACTTCCCTAGTGGTGGCCCTGGAGGTGGGCAAGGATCCTATGGTGATGGTAAAGGCGGTGAAGGAGGTCTCGATGGCTTTGCCCGAGGCTGAAGTCTTGAAGGCTTCAATGAAGGCCAATGAGGCTTTAGTGGTCTCTTCCAAGGTTGAGACCTTCTTGGCCTTCAATGACACCATCACTGCCTTAGTCATGGTCTTGCTAGAGACCAAGGTCGAGATGGCAGCAGCAGAGCGCTTTGAGGAACTGACAATAGCAGAGAAAGTGGAGGTCACCATCGCCTCCCCAAAGGCTGAGGTAAGGATAGGTCCTTAGCTGGTGCCAAGGAGAAGGTTGTTGTGGTGCCCCAAAGTGACGTGACAAGCCATGCTGGGTTTTCTTTTGGCCCCCCGCCTGAGGGGCAGAGTGGTTCTCCTATATGTGACGCTTTCCCTTTTCTACACTTGGGTCGTGTGGAGTCATCTCATGAAGCTAGTGTGAGTGAGATGCCACAGGCTAGGTCTAGGTTTGAGAGAGCCCACATCGAGTCCATATGGGGGGGCATTCTTAAGGCATTTTTCTCTGGGGAAAGCTTTTGCATATCCTTTTATTTCTTCTACTTCATTTTCTTGTTGCTAACTTGACTTGATTATTTGTTAGGGGGTAGAACAGTTGGCAACTCTTATTGTGGATGGCTAGGAGGCCTTAGAGGAGTAGAACCAGGCCCTCTATTCTCTTTTCAACTTGGTTAGATTACACGCCAGCCAAGTGAGCAAGGAAAGAGAGAAGCTGGTGAAGACCCTTACTAAGGTGGAGTCTAGCCATCGATGAAAGCATAAAAGGATCGATAGGCTCTGTCATCGAATGGCTCAGATGGCTTGGATGAGGTTTGATCTTGACAAGTCGCTGGAGGAGGCCGGCTAGCATTGCCTCGAGACTAAGCGTAGAAGGGAGGCGTGATACACCCTTTAAGACTTGTCAGATGGCTAGGCGGAGGAGCTTGATGAACTGAAAGAGGTTGCTGGAAGCTTCAGGGGGTGAACTTAAAGTTGAAGAGGCAATGCGACTCCGACACTCGATCATACAATTGGCTAAATGACCAATGCACATCCATTTCCAAGTCGTTGAAGTGTAAGTTAGACATGCTTGAGTCCAAGGCCTAGTAGTTGAAGGACCTAGAGAGGCCAGGAGGTTGGACCCGCACTCCATCGTGAGAGAGGCCAAGCTACCCAGAGCCAGACTTGTTGGTTTCAGCCTAATGGGGTGTGAAGTAGTCGGGCAGTTTGTTACTTAACCTAGACTCACCTGTACGGGACTTTATTGATCAGGGTGAATTGTGTTGTCTATTCTTGATCTTCTTCCCTTCCCACCTGTTGTCAAGTAACTCGTTGGCATCCAGGTACTTGATTATGTCCACAACCCATTCTGGAGCTCCCAGCCTTACTTCTGAGACTTCGACCCCTATTGCAGGCACTTCTACCGTCCTAATCACTGTCTGCTTGGGTAGGGGCGAGTCTTCTTTTCTGAATGTAGCTTAGGCTAGCTTGTAGGCCTTCTGGTTCTCGGCTCTTGGTATTTATTGGATCCAGAAGTATTGGAAGTGGTCGTGCTTATCCCCTACAAGTTCTAAGTATTTCTTTAGATTTTCACTCTTCATGGTAAACTCCCAACGTACTTGATTGACGACCACTAGGGAGTCAGCACCTAGTGACTCGGCAATTGCTAGGTTGACTAATAGTGCCTCATACTCTGCCTAATTGTTGGTGGTTTTATTGCCAATTTGATGGTATAATCGTTCTCTTCTCCGGCATTTATGACAATATGCACCCCCACTCCCCCTCCAACCGGGCAGGATGAGCCATCGATGAAGGTGAGTTGATCCATACGGGGGTACCTCCCTTCTGCTCCTTGGAAAGTCTGGTTGGTGTATTATATCGATTTTTGGGTTCCTTTTAAATCACGTGCCAAGGCCAAGCTGACCGCTTGCTGAGAAACTGACAGGTATAGATTCAAGGTTTCCTCAAGTTCAGCCTGGTTGAGAAGCGGTGGCTTGGGGGTGGTCCAAAGACCTGCCTATGCCAAAGTTAGTAGGTTGTCTTTGTAAAGTGCAAGAGAATAATCGAGTTTCGAGAGAATCATTCATACCTTGGCCCTGGCTTTTATACGATGTTCCAGAGGAACATTCCTGTACCTAGTGTCAGAGGTCTGCGTCATGTTTGTTATTGCTCTAGTCTTAGCCTTTGGTTTGGCATGACGCTAGTGGTGGTGACATTAATGTCGTGTGGCCCCTGAGGTGGCATCATTGTTGCGGTGTGGCTTCCCGGTTAGTGTCTTGATGGTTAGCAATTGGTGCAGTCACTTCTAACTTTCATTGTTAGAGAATGGAGGGTAGCCCTTATCTCTCGTTCACTTGCTGGTGTGGATCCTTTAATGGTGATCATGGCAGGCTAGTGTTAGGGTTGGCACGTCCATCTGTTTGCTTCGACCTATTTCTCACATGATGCATTCTCTTTACGCTGACAGGACTCGTGGGCCGAGCCTTTTTACTGATTGTTGGACTGTATGAGAGGAGGGTCTAATCTAGGAAGGCCTTAGCTTTGACCTAGACCCAACAGAGTTGGTTGAGATGGAATATCCCTTTGACGTCTAATTAAATGGGTCAAACCCTCAAACCCTAACAGACTCGTATAAATAATGGGTAATACGACAAAACACGACCCATATATCCTATTACATATAATTGACTTGAGTTGACCTGTATATTATTTTAACCCCATTAATACAATTTCATACATAATACAAGGATAGCTATATAAATAGTTCAAAACTACAACTACATTTATGATAGAGTGTTTGATGATCAATATCTAAGCCAATTATATATATATAAAAGAAAATTAAATCTCCAAAAAATAAAATTACATTGTAACAAAAAAAGGTTTAATAGTTTGAAATATTAAGTAGTCAAATATTATTAATATTACATCCCGACATCAACAGATGAATATAACAATAGACATTTTAGAATAAAATAGAATTTATTCTGGTTATACAGATTGAGTAAGGGTTTTACGGGTTTACATACAATTGACTCGTTTAATTAACCATGTCTTATTAAGTCAAAATGTTTTGAACCATTGACCATTTGTATCAAACTTAAACCTCGTTATTTGGAGTCAGATATATGGCCAGCCCTATTAACCACCTATGACTATGTTTGGAAAGGACTAATGTGGAATTAAGCATATACATACCTTGAGTTTATCCACCTAATATGTTGAAAATTATTAGGTACTTTCAAATTACTGATGACTTAATATTCTCATTGTATCATTGCATGTCATGTGACGAAATGTTTTTATCTAAGTATCAATTCTAATGATAGGATATTGAGACTATCACATATCTGCATTTTTGGAGTACCTAATGATTACTCATAACATTCGGTTGATTTCCATGCAGTTATGAGAGCCAAGTGTAATCCTAAAGTAATGATATACCTATAACTCTTTTATAACTCATTATACAACTTATCAATGTAACTACGCACATGCATTACTTCATTTAAAATAGTTTTTAATTTTACATAGTTACCATCCATTTGAAATAGAGTACTTACACTACAAGAGATATGATTTTTTGAGACAAAAAATTTTGTCTCAAAAAATGGGAATTTCGTCCCTAAAAGTTTTGGAAGACAAAAAAATTTTGTCTCTATTTTGTCTCAAAAAGGCTGTCTCAGAAAGTTTTCAGAGACGAAAACGTCTCTGAAAAGTATTTTTAGGGACGAAATTGAGCGGAACCGGTCGAACGGGAAATTTTTTCTGAGACAAAAAAATGTCGTCTCAGAATCAAGTTTGAACGAAAATATTTTTGTTCGAACAACATGAAATGTTAATTCGAACCAATAACCATATCTGACCAAGTCCGTTCGAACAAACAAGTTGGTAAGTGACTTTAGTTTGAAGAAAAATATTAACTGTTCGAACAAACAATCTATTTACGGAAATCTTCTGTTCGAACGGACTTTTAGAAATGAATTTATTCGAATGAGTATTTAATTGTTCGAACGAACGCATGGATTGTATTTCCCTGTAAGTTCGAATGGGTATATTTTTGTTCGAATGGAAATTTATTGGTTCAAATGGATATGTTTTTGTTCGAATGTATGCATAAATGGTAATTTACCATTCGAACGACATTGATCAAACAAAATGAAATTGACACTAATACAATTTGTAATCTATATACATCAAATTGTAATCTATATATATCAATTGTTCAAATGTTTACAAACATCATAAATATTAAAGGCAATTAAAAAAACCAAATGAATTATGATTGTGGTGGTAGTGGTGGTATAGGGTTTTGGGACATCATTAATTGAAATTGTTCAAACATTTTTTGGTTATTTAATTGTAGCCTCTCTTCTAATCTTGCTTCTAAATCTGCTGCTTGATCTAATCGGGTCAGCAACTCTTTTTCCTTCGATCTCAATCGTTCTATATCACGTGCAGCTTCCTCTAATTTTTTAGTCTTGTCGTCATTCGATTTGGCTTTAGAAGAGAATGAAGATGTTGAGTATGGCTTCATGCAATGTCCTAAGCCCCTCAAATATCCAGAACGTGATCCAAGAACTTGAGAAAAGATTTGAGCATCGTTGACAGATGATTCATCAGATGGATCCGCAACAGTGTCTTTAAGAGATATCATCTTGTCCTGGAAAAAGAAAAACATTAAAATTTGTATATGTAATAAAAATATATTTAGACAATGAAATTAAATAAACTTAAACTTACATAATTTGCCTCTGCCTCAAGATTGCTCCAAACACCATCACGATTTTTATGTGCTTTAGCATACATTTGGGTCAGATCATAATCAGTAGGATTTTTTTTTTGCTGAAAAATGAAAATTAATATCATAATTTATACGAAAAAAGTGTATATATTAAGATTTAATGGAGACAATAATAACTAACCATTTTTTTTGACAAGCGATGAAAAGATCGAGAACCCGCGTGATGGTGAATCGTTAAATTTGATCTATTTGCTTTGTTCACTGTACTCCGTTTCTAAAAAAAAGTATATAATTTTTATTTAATACATCTATTATATATTTTTAAAAAAAAGATAGTAGCGAAATTACCTGATAAACAGAATCTTCAAACAGATCACAAACTTTCTCCCATTCGTTTGGTGGCATTGCTTGGAATGGATCTTGACGTGCCTCTATCGTAGTACTGAACTTTTGATAGTGTGCATGGCATCGACCTTTGTATCTCCGGAATGCATTTGACATCAGTTCCTCAATCGTTAGCCGATCCTCTCGCTGACCAAAATTTAGTTCAAACTCGTCCTTCAAAAAATTATAAACAATTAGTATAATTTCAAACATTCGCATTTAAATAAAAATGTTATAGAAAGTAACTTATTACCAGACAACGATGTGGTCTTTCACATCTTGGGGAACTTTAGTGCAGGAGGATGTAGCCATCAGTGCATACGTGCGAGTAAGTGTACCAACATAAGAAGCAAGCCAAGCTGCCGAATCCCCAGAGCCACCGGTGTGATCATCAGATATATCAACTTTAATTTTACCCACTTTCCTTACTTTTTCTATGCAGACACCCCTTGTAATGCCTCTAACTCGGTGCTGGTTTACAACAGCTATATATACAAAAATTAAAGCATATGTTTTAATTAAATTAATATTATTTGAAAGATATACAGTGATAAAATACCTAGTTCTGATTCTGGTGATGGTGGCCCACCATTGTTGGTAGGTGAAGCACACAGGGATTCGGTAAGTGGTGGGGATGGCTCACGTGTTCTTTTGTGTTTAGGAGGCATATCTGTTTGAAATTTTAATAAATTATTATTCGAACAAGATACATGATATATTTTTATAAGAATTATACCTACACAAATATCTGTTTGAAAATCATTCGGTATCAGTTTTGCTGGACCAATCGCTCTCATCCTCAGTAAACACTTCAGTTGATTCATGTTCTTCTGACATGTCACCTTCAATTACTTCAGGTTGAACATCTTCTCTGCGCAATGGGACCATGTCATAATGGCTTAGATCAACAAATATATTGATGCCTGATTCATTTTCTTGATATGCTTCTTCATGGTCTGGACTATCAACTTCTTCATGTGGTTTGTCTACCTCTGGAATATAATCATATACATTTCTTGGCACAAACTTCTCGACTATTCGCCATGGATTTCCAAACTCCGGATCATCTAAATAAAAAACTTGATTTGCTTGGCATGCGAGAACGAATGGATCGTCCTCATACCATTTGCGAGATGTATTGACACTTACAAAATATTCATTCTTACGCACTCTCAACCTAGGATTTGAGATATCCCACCAATTACATTTAAATAACCAGACCATATATCCCCCCACATACTTTAATGCTATGATATCTTCTATAATTCCGTAAAAATCGATATTATCATCCCTATGGCTTCCTTCAACAACAATCCCACAATTTTGAGTTTTCCTATATCGTTATTTGTCTGCTGTGTGAAATTTATATCCACGTACCAAACATCCTGAATATTGGATAGCCCGCTTAGACAGACCACATGCCAAAGCATATACTTCTGGTGAGATTTCATCTGAATGTTCATTATATTTCGATGCAACCTACATAAATAAATTTTATTCTACTTATATCAATATCATATATAAATATGGTGACACCTACAAATTGTATAAAGTTTAAAATACTTGTACATAATTTCTTTACGAATAATACCGTATGTTCAAACCATGAGGCAAATTCTTCTTCATGCGTCTTTTCTACGTCAGTCACACCATTCGTGTGAAGTAGTTGTATATGTTCACTGCGTATGTTAATGTGAGTTATTAATTTGTATCAATATATACTATATTATTAGAAATGCACTTAATACTACTAGTAAATTAGATGATCATCACTAACCTCAAATAGTGTTCAATCTCTTCACAATTATTTAAGACATACCATCGAGTTCTTTCAAACTCTCGCCCACATAGATCATAGCCCCCTTGTGCACCTATAGGACGTACTTTCTGGAAAAACACATAAATGCTGACGAAACTCCCATTTGTCCACCTTCATAATTTCGATCCGGTCTCGTAAATGCTCATGTTGCTAAATGGATTAAAACCATCAGTTGCTAAACCAAGACGTACATTGCGAGGTTCTTCGGCAAAGCATGGACACTCATCATCAAATTTCTTCCAATATAAGGAATCTGCAGGATGAGTGAGGAATTGATCATTTTGAACTTTTTGTGTGTGACGCCCCCAAATTCCGCTTGGGATTGAACGGACATGCAACACAAGGTTACCTGCCCCCGTTCATGACATATAAGATGCAATGTTCCTAACATGCATCTAGCATTATGCAATATTCGCAGCGGATTATTTTTTTTTTTCTTTAGCAATACTATGCACCAAACTAAAAATATCCCAAATACTTGAAACATATTTCATACATAAAAACATACTAAAAAGCCGTGATCACTACACTAGTCCAAAATGGTTGTGATCAAAAGAATACTTGAGATACAACTCCAAAAGTACAAGCATTAACCTAAGTTAAATACTATACCATCATCAACATCGCACCGTAGCCTAGATGACCGTATTCAGATGGTCAGATTCCAATTCTTCTTTGGGTCCTGTAACAAGATCTACCATTCGGGGGGAATGGTAGTTGGGACTACCACAGTGAGATTTGATTACAAATCTCAGTAAGTTAACATAAAACTCACACACAGGTTAAAGATGCATGCATGGCAGTAAAAGCATAAATGCATAAGTAAAGTCGTACATAAGCATAGCATAACTTGACATATAACATGACATAACCAGAACTTAAACGTGAACTGAACTTGACTTAACATGACATGAACTTGAGTTTAAAACATAACATGGACTTGAAATGTAGCATGAACGTAAACATGCATAACATAAATATGAACTTGAAAATAACATAAACTTGAACATATCATGACATAAACGTGAACTTGAGACATACTGTAAACGTGAACTTAACATGATGTGAACATGAACTTGGAACATAACTTGATCATGAACATAACATGTACGTGTACATAACAAAACATGAACTTGATCTGAAACTTGACTTATCATGCACTTGATCTGAAACTTGACTTAATACGTACTCCACAGTTGTTGTGGCCCCACGTATTCTACGTGTCACAATTGCTGTGTCTCACGTAGTGTATGCTCCACAGTTGTTGTGGCCCCATACTTCATGCTCCACAGTTGTTGTGGCCCCATGAATACACGTAACATAAAATATAATACGTACTCCACAGTTGTTGTGGCCCCACGTATACACGTAACATAAAATATAATACGTACTCCACAGTTGTTGTGGCCCCACGTATACACGTAACATAAAATATAATACGTACTCCACAGTTGTTGTGGCCCCACGTATACACGTAACATAAAATATAATACGTACTCCACAGTTGTTGTGGCCCCACGTATACACGTAACATAAAATATAATACGTACTCCACAGTTGTTGTGGCCCCACGTATACACGTAACATAAAATATAATACGTACTCCACAGTTGTTGTGGCCCCACGTATACACGTAACATAAAATATAATACGTACTCCACAGTTGTTGTGGCCCCACGTATACACGTAACATAAAATATAATACGTACTCCACAGTTGTTGTGGCCCCACGTATACACGTAACATAAAATATAATACGTACTCCACAGTTGTTGTGGCCCCACGTATACACGTAACATAAAAAATAATACGTACTCCACAGTTGTTGTGGCCCCACGTATACACGTAACATAAAAATATAATACGTACTCCACAGTTGTTGTGGCCCCACGTATATACGTAACATTAAATATAATACGTACTCCACAGTTGTTGTGGCCCCACGTATTCACGTAACATAAAATATAATACGTACTCCACAGTTGTTGTGGCCCCACGTATTATACGTAACATAACATGTCTTATCTTTCTTAATGCATGAGATATTAATTAATATCATATACTTTTCTAACATGGCGTATACTTGTAAATGGCACAATATGATTTAATCATAACATTTCATGGCATACTTAACATGGCATACTTATAACATACATCATTGTATGACAGAAAAGATTATGTAACAGATAATTATTCATGAGAGATTAAATCATACGTAGCAGATAAACATGTAATGACATAGCATGACATGGCATATACGATAACATACATACATAAATTGTAGTTCTCTTACCCATCACACATACACAATAAACTGATAGTAAGTTAGAGGCTAACTTACCTCGATCGTCGCGTTCTATGAGAATAGAGCGCGAGACACGAGGAACTGCACAACAGCTGGAAGAGGAACACTCAAGTCCTTAAGATTTTCACTTCTGAACTCAATTGCCATATTGTAAGCACTTGCAACACCACGGCCAACTTGAGGTTTCACTATACTCGGAAGAGATAAATTGACTTCAGAAAGCCTTTGCACTAAAACAAGTTCATTAAAATTATCAATAACAACCAAACAAACAACTCATTTCTCAATCCATATACTCTTAGCCATAGTCAACCACAAGATGACACCAGTCATCCCGGACTATAATCCATATCATCACTGCTTCGGGACACTGTCATACAGTTTCCCAACATTACACCATACGCTCCACACTTCTCTGCTACGCCATCCAACCCTTCGTGACACGCCATCCGGTGTATCACGACTTAGTACAGAGTACACTCACGTGAACTCTCTTCCATTCACACTACAAAACCCATCACTGCGATACACGTCTCACGGTGCATCGCTACGCGACACGGAGTACGCGCTACGCGTACTTCCTTCGCTACAACACTCATCAACACGATGCACATCACACGATGCATCGCCATACCACACGGAGTACACTACATGCGTACTCCCTTCCTTCTACGACCCACATCACTACAGCGCACGTCGCGCGGCGCGTCGCTGCATTACACAGAATACGCTACACGCGTATTCTCTTCACACAACCCGCCGTATCACATCTACGGCATCCATCTCACGCCTATACTTCACAGCACAGTCCACAAAACTACAAAATCAAGCCTAACACTTCACAACCACACTTCGTTTCACAACTACGCAGCGAACTCCACAAACACTAACTACACAGTCTACAGCCAACCAAATCAACTATGTTAAACATAAATAACTAAAGATAGAGGGTTATACCATCGACGGGATAACCCGTGCGTCGCTCGCTGCTCGTCACGAACATGCGTCGGAGGAGCATACGTGGCGGTACGGTGTCTGTCCACCACATAAAGTGGTAGTTTGGGCTTGAGAAAGGCTAGGCGTGGTCTTGGAAGACTCACGGTCGCCTTGTGATGGTCAAAGGTGGCGGAGCACGGCGGCATCACGCCGTGAACAGTAACTCCGAACGGTGAGCGGAGGAGACGCGAGGTAGCGAAAAGCCATAGAACTTCATGGAAAGCTAGGGAAAGGTAGAGGAACATGTGGTGGAGCTGTGGTGGCGAGGTGGTGGTCGGACGGTGGCTAACGGCGGCAGATCGGCCGTTTGAAACCATTTTTGGCCTTGGAGAGTGCGGGAGAGTGTGAGCTCTACGAAGCTCCGTTGGCCATGAAATTTCTTGGAGAGGTTCATGAGGATGAGAGGAACAAGATGGTGGTGGTGAAACACCACGGGTGGCCGTGTACGGCGGCGCACGGTGGTGCAACCGAACGGGTGTTTTGAGAAACCCATATGAGAAAAAGTGAGAGTTTGGGAAAAAGAAAGACATGGGGAGGAAGCCCTTGATGTGGTGAATCCAATGGTGGTGCTTGGTGGCTGATTTGGCCGTGTATGGTGGTCCAAAATGGTGAAAAGCCTTAAAAACCCATTTGTTTGGAGGCGAGAGTGGTGGCTAACGGTGGCTCGGATGGAGGTGAAACTTGGAGGGGATGTTCACCGGTGAGAGGGGAAGAAATCTGGGTGGGTGGTGTAGTCCACGCCGCCGGCGAGCGGCGGTTCTGGGCGGAGAAAGAAATCGGCAACAGGGGAGAAAACAGGGCAGGGGCAGCAACTTCCGGGGGCTCGTGGCGGCTAACGGCTGGTCCGATGGCTCTGAAAATTGGAGGGGATGAACTTTGGTGGGATTGGAAGAGAATGGCGGGGGTGGTGTACGACACCTCCACCGGACGGCGGAGAAACGGCCGGCCGAATGGGCGGCGACGGTAAGGAGGAAAACAGAGCAGGGCAGCAACTTCCGGGGGCTCGTGGCGGCTAACGGCTGGTCCGATGGCTCTGAAAATTGGAGGGGATGAACTTTGGTGGGATTGGAAGAGAATGGCGGGGGTGGTGTACGACACCTCCACCGGACGGCGGAGAAACGGGCGGTCAAAGGGGCGGCGACGGTAAGGAGAAATGGGGAAGGGAAGAGCATGGGGAGAGAGAGAGAGAGGAAAGAGAGAGAAGAAAAAGGAAAAAGGAAAAAGTGAAGGAAAAAGGGTAGGGGCCTAGGTAATTAACTTCAATCCTACGCTTCGGGATCCTCAAATAATCCAACGGTGAGTTAAAACACTGATTTGAAAACGCGTAAGTGTTTTATTTTAAATAAAACACTTTAAATAAAACACTACGATGAATTAAGGTAGAATATTATTTTATAAACTAAAATTTATAAAATAATATTTTTTCATCATTATTTAAAATGATAAAGTACCGTTAATTAATCGAAGATGATAAAATCATTTAAATTAATAAAATACTTAATTACAACACTGAGAGATATTAATATAGAATATTAAGTATTTTTATATCTTAAGTATTAAACTATTTAATTAGAGTACTTAGATATAATTAATTATAAATTATAATTCTTTAATTAACTATTGTATAAGTATATATTATGTATTAATCATCTTAATACTTGAGTAATTAAATATTTTCAAATATTTAAATATACATTACTCTAATTAAATATATTATTATTATATTTTAAGTATTACCCTAATTAATTACAGTACAAGTATTTAATTAATTATATTAATACTTGAATACTTAAATATTTTCAAATATTTAATTATAATGTTTTAATTAAATATCTTATTATTATATTTTAAGTATTAAGCTATTTAATTACATTTTTAAATCATCAGTTGCTAATCTATTTAAATATAGGACTTAAATATTTACAATTATACATTATAATTACATTATCATAACTATCATCAGAAATATTTAATATATACTGTTCGAACAAACACTCCATAAGTTCGAACAAAATTCTGGTAACGTTAAATTATGTTCGAACGGAGAAAAATAAATTCGAACGATATTCAAAGCGTTCAAATGAAACCAAGCCAGAAACCAGTCACGAAACAGAGCAAAAAACTGAACCACAAAACACAATTTTCACATTCATGATGCCATATTTCAATACAACACATTGAAAACTATATGATTATCCCTAAATATGATTATTAAACAACTTAGAAAACTAAGAAAACTTACCTCTTGTACTAGCAATCCAATAAAAATATCAATCCACAATACCTATATATGCATAAAACACATTCAAGTGCTGTTCTATCCCAACAAAATACTTGTAAATGAAAATCAGAATGAAAAATAACAAAAAAAACATACTACCTCTTCTCCTTCTTCTTTCTCTCTCAAGAATCTCTTCTCTCTCAATGCTTTCAAGCTCTCTCTCTCTCTCCAGAACACTCTCCGAGCCTCTGCCACCCTCTCTCTCCCTTTCTCAAACTTCAATCCGAGTGAAAATGAAGTGAAAGGATTGGATTAATAAAATGTGCATTTCCGTTCGAACTAATTTTTTAGAAGTTCGAACGCGAAAAAACAAAATCCACAAATTTTTCCCACAATAATTTCCCGTTTGAATTAATATTTTGTCAGTTCAAACAAAAAAAAAGGAATATTCTCCAGCATATACAGATAATGTGGCGCGAATTTTCCCCCCAAACAAAAAAAATTTGTTCGAGCATGAATTATCTCTATTCGAACTGTTTTATATTCGTTCGAATAGATAATTATAGAAATATATAACTATACACATAATATACCCAGTATTATTATGAGTATATTGATAAATTAATACTAAGTGTCACTAATAGCATAATACTAAGTTTCTTATCAATCTATAATATTAAGTATTTAAAATAGTATAATATTTTATTTACAATCACTAATAGTGTTATACTTATAGTTAGTATCACTATAAGTATAATACTAAGTATCACTAATAGTATAATACTAAGTGATATTAAAGTATAGATAGCATAAAAATATGAAAGCTAATAGTACTGTAATACTTTATAATATAGTCTAAGTACTTGGTTTATTACTAATATATAAACTAAATATATTAGAAATATGTATTTTATACTTATATTTAATGCAATGTTTTACTATATACTTAGTATATTGCTTTATAATGCAATGCTTTACACAATACTATTTTATACTCATCTAATGCATAATATATATACTATTACATATATATATATATACTAGTTACTTACAATATATATAAGTAACTAGTATAAAACTCTATACTATATATATATATAGTAGTATAATATATATTATTTCAATACTATATTATATATACTAGTGGGAAATTTTTTATTAGTGCTAATACTAGTATATATAATACTAGTATTAATAATATAATACTAGTCCTTTTACCTCTTGTACTTATATATATATATTTTATGAAGTATTATATAATTCATTCGAACTTATACCCTTTTAGTTCGAACTTATACCCTTTTAGTTCGAACTGATTACAAGTCTGTTCGAACGAAATTACGTAATATAAGCCGCAATACAGTTTCTTCTCCATTCATTTCGTGCATCCTCTCATTCGAACTTACGATCGATTCCTCCGCCGTTAGCAGCCACAACGCCGCCACCAACTCCGACCAAGTCCTCAAATCTCTTAGAACAAGAGGTATGAGTTAAATGGGTTTGATTTTTATTGATTTTTTGAATAGTTTTGGGATTTTTTGTTGTTTTGGGGCCAAATGACACAACGTTAATCGGTAGAAATGATGGGGATTTACTCCTAAATCATTTCTACCGATTAAAATCTTGGATTCGGGTTGAAAAATGAGTGTGTCAATTCGGGACTGAGTCGACTCAGCCATGTCTATTTGGCTCAGTTCCGTTCGAATGAAGATAAATTCCATTTTGGCTCAGTTCCGACAGGCCGACTGTATAGCATTTTTCAGAATGCTTAATTTGATTGTCGGGTATAACATTGATCCGAAAAAACACAAGACTGATTTCGGGATCGAGCGGGCCAGATTTTTGTGAGGGTTAGCACAGGGGGAGTCGATTGATCTGGCATTATATTTCTTCCTCTGCATTCGCACAGAGTCACGCTATTCGGGTGGAGGTAGTCTACCATTTGCACTGTTGATATCTAACCTCCTACTCCATTCAGGGGTTACAGTGACTTCGACTGTGCGGAGGTCGCCACAGATGGGGCCCGTTAACAAGATCACATTCAGTAAGAGCAAGGGTGACTTGCCGAAGACTCGTGCAGTCCTACAGGATCAGCCTCCGCCTACTAATCCAGCTTCTACTGCTGCAGCCCCTATTGAGAGACACCCTGCTGGGGCTACTCTGGATGAGGTACGAGCTATATTGGCGGAGCACCGTGACATTATATTGAGGGACTTCATTCAGCCCATGATGGAGAAGCTTAAGGACCTAGAAGGACGCTTGCAAACTTTACAGGAGGATTTTGATTTATTTAATAAATAAATATTGTTAGTTATTATTTTACTTTTTTTTATGTTGTATAGAATGTCTAACTCATTCTGGGATGTAATTAATGCAGTATGGTTTTTATTTTTAGTGTTTGCTAGCCACTTTATTGTTAATTATATTTTCTTCTCATTATACTTAATGTTCACGATAATTGAAAAAATGACATTATCTTTAAATTAATATTTAGTTAGCTAAAATATTTTTAAATTAATTACATAAAATTAATTTATGAATTTGTAAATATTTTAATTCATTGTAAATCATAATATATAATATATAGAACTTTTTATTTACTTTGGAAATGATAAAAAATTAATAGAAAAAATATGTATTCTTACAATTTTAACAATATATCTTTTCAATTAAATAATACTGTTCGAACATGTTAATACTCATTCGAACAAATAATATTGCATTCGAATTAATTAATTTTCTGTTCGAATTAAATTTTATTAGTTCGAACGGTATAGATTTTTGGAGATGACCTAATTCGTCTCAGAATCTCCAGTTCGAACTACTATGTTTTAGTTCGAACGGATTTATAAGGTTTTCCATGTTTTGAGATGAAATTAAAATTTTGTCTCAGAAAAGTACTTTTAGGGACGAAATTAATGTCGTCCCTAAGAAATTTCGTGCCTAAAAATTAAATTTCTTGTAGTGTTATATAATAATTATAAAATATTTATAAGTTTATCCTTTTTTGAGAGGCTAACTAATTAGTATTATATCGACAAAAATATGTAATAATTGATTTTATTGCTTCTAGATAAAAGGCCAGTGGCTGTTTTGATCATCCCAAGACCTCATTCTAGACGTAAGGTAATATCACTTAATTTTATGAGTACCCTTTGATAATTAGTTAACTAATTAGTTGACGAATGAAAACAAGGAATATTAGTTAATTCTATCAAACATAAATCCAAATTTAGCTGCCAAACAATCATCATTTGTTTCAAAATCTCAGTGTTTTAGAATTATTAGTTGCTTACACTAAAAAAAAAATCAAGTCTTTTCCAAGACTCAAAATCGTCACCAAAATCTCACATAATCGCTGCAGTTGAATATTTTCAGCAAATTTTAGTTCGTTGCATTTTTGTCGAAATTAATTGTTCACTTCTGCTTTAGCCATCATTCATTGCATGCATTAAGTTAAGATGCATGAATGCATGGTATATATTGAGCATTAGGGTTAAGCATTAACCTACGTACGTAACTACTACTGCTTGGAAATTAGAAAAAGATCGAATGCATACTACTTCTCAAAATATTCGATGCCCTGCATTGATCTAGCTACTAATCTAGAAGCAATTAATACGACTTCGAAAGTGATCTTCACTCCTTTCGCAAAAAGTCCTAAGGCTATCAACGATGGACAAGGCAGCCGTTTCTTAATTTCCTAGCTTCTTTTGTTGGGGAACGTAGAATAAGTATTCAGTGAACGAACTGAAATGTATGTAGAAGTTTTCCACTCCTTTTTACACCTCGCAGAATAAAATTATTTTTATTCTGCGAGGTGACGTGACGTACCTACCTTCAGAATGACGGAAATTCTGATCAGCCATATATATAATATGACTAGCTAATTAAAACGCATAAACTTTTAATTATAAAATATATAATAGATTACCAAAAAGAGAAATGTTCTGAGTTCCAAACATGCTCCACCCCATGTTTTCCTTTCCCTTGTTTTGGAACCATATTTGAGATGCTTTGGGTTTTTCATTGAGTAGGCATAAGAATAGTGAGATGACATCTACTTTAATTCCTTCCCAATCTTCTTTCCGAGCATTTGAATTAGGAAAATGCTAGTTTGTTTGTCCCTGAACTTGCCTTCTTGGCTTTGACTGCTATTATATTTTAATTTTTTTAAAATATTGAAAAGATTTACTAATAGTGAATTTGTATTATTTTTAAAAAGTTAATATATTAATTTACAAAATAAATTTTTCTTTTTCTTTTTCAAAAAAGAACAGGAATGAACTAGCGGCGGCTGACTAGCATCACCCTTTGAATTAAGAGGATACCCCAATATTTTGTAAAATTAAAAAGACGCCATCTGTACATTAATTAGTAAAGATACCATCATGAGGAAAGCTGATCTATCATGCCTGGAAAGGCATACTCTTCCGCTAACTCGATTCTATCTGAATCTTATCTTTTGAATTCTTGTCAAATGTAGTACAGAATTCGATGCCTTTCATATTAATGCTCTCTCTCTCTCTGTGTGGCTATTTTTGTTCGAGTTTCCTAGCGTCGTAAATCTTACAAGCTGGATCTTCATTGTATAATTATAAATAACAGCACTTGCGAGCCATCTATCTTTGTGCCCATTTCAAGGTTCCTTGTTTAGTTGTTCTTCTTTTGACTCAGTTCTGCACAAATCATCTTAATAATGGCGACCCAGGACTCCCGCCCTCGTCCTTTGTTCCGTTTACCTACAATAGCTCGCCCAACTGCCCCAGCTCCAATCCCGAACCCTGCCCCTGCTCCGGAGCCACGCCCACCTATGGTTTGGCTTCCATCCATAAGGCCACTGGCCGGGCCGCTTCAACAACCACAATCTCAAGAACCCACCCCACGAGCATCTGCGGTAGTTAGTCCGGCAGCCAGAGGTGCTGCCCCGATAGCACAAGTACCTGCCGTAGGAGCAACACTTCCTGTTGCCCCTACTAGCTTAGTTCCATCATCTCCAACTCCAAGAGCTTCTGCTCCCATTCCTTCCGCCACTTTTGCTACAGCTCGTGTTCCTAGCCCTATTCAACCCTTACCTCAATCCCCTAAGCCCAAGTCTACGGCTCCACCACCATCTGCTTTGACCATTTTGACTTCCCAATTGAAGTCGCAGGGTGAGCTTGAGCAGAAGATCCCAACGGAGGTCCTGCAGAAAGATGTGGTGGTTCGGAAGACCATCGGAAAGAAAGAAGTTTCCAAAGAAAATAAAACCAAGGGGATGGTGAAAAGTAGTTGCAAAAATATTTTGGATTTAGAGGAGGTGGGTATGAGGGTTATAACAATTGCTGGAGAAAACAAAGGCGCCTTTATGAAAGTAATCCAGTCGACCTCGAAGAAACATGAAGTTGTTCACAAGAATGAAAATCCCAAAACAGAAAGCCTTGGAAATGACTGGGAAAACAGTACTAGTAGCGATGAGGCCGGGGGAAATCTGAAGAAGGACAAGAGTCATAAAGGAAAAGTGACAAGTTCAATGCCCATGAGGGCATTCGTGAACAGCAATGTGCAGAGCATTAACAACTCCATCGTCTACAATTCTTCATGCACTCACAATGATCCTGGGGTGCACCTTGATCTCTCTTCAAACTAGGAAGCCCTACGCCGCGCGAGTTCGATGTCAAGGTTCAGAACTAGAGAAGACTTATAAGAGAGGTTAAGCAGTGTCTGTTGTTAGGCTAAGGTATGTACGTAAGAGAATAAACTAAGGGTGACTAGAGTGTTGGTAATTAAACAAGGGATGGGTTCTAAATCATGACAGCTAGTTCCACTTCTAGCTACTAAAGTGTACGTAGGTAGTTCGAGATTGTCGATGGTCACCTACATATAATATACATATATGTTTGGTAATAAACGTGTGATGTCCACATCGAAGAGTTTTTTAGCATATTGAAGAGCACAACGACAATTTGAATAATAAAAATGTTTATCTCATCTTATTATTATAAATTTTTTAAATTTTTATAAAAAATATAATAAAAAATTCAACTTTTTCTAAATTTTAAAATAATAATAATATATAATATCTTATTCAAATTTCATTTAAAACCATCTCACTATCACGACAACCGAGCGCACCTAATTGTCCATTGCACGGCTAAAAACTCACGTTTATCCATTTTATAAATTAAACCTTTGATATCGGTATTAATTAAATGGAATATCATAATTTAGATATTGAATTAAGGTGATTTTTATTTTTTAAAACAAAAACAATATTATTTTCTGTCGGTGTTCAGGAAAAACATTTCCTTTTTCCTTCTTGACAACATATATATATATATATATATATATAAATGCTTTTTTAAAATATGATGTCGCCGCGCATGTTATTTGTAGATAGCTAGGCCAGAGGTTCGAGTATAAGCACCTAGATCACCTTTATTCTTCCTTTTCGTCAAAGTTTTGTTACAATTAACAATAAAAAAATCTACTAGGATACTAATTTTTCATTTATTTATTAATATTTATTCAATACCACTCTTTTGGAACTTTGAAAGAAAAACATGCATGGCATACACTGGCAGCTAGAATTTATTCTACTGATTGGGATTGCTAATCTCTTTTTGAGGGCAATGTTCATGTCCTGCTAGCCGGTCTCTTTATAATGTCGGTAATAGAATTATGTTGCCATGTAGGAAAGAATCTTCATTTGGTGCTTGTCTAGTTTTATGACACCTTAGTTGGTTTTGATCTCTTAGAAATTTTTCCTAAATTTTAGAATCTACAGTGGGAGAGAAATAAACTTATAGAGTGAATCCCATGATATTTAGAAGTAATGCTACTCATCATCTTAATTTTCATTATCCTCTCATCATTTCATGATGTGGAATTAGATTATTGGAGACTATTTATTATCTTTTACTTGTGAACCAATCATCTAATGTCATATCATGGGATATACACTACAACAAATTTGGTCTTTTCCCACTAGTTCTTTTCCCATGATACATGCTTATGGCGAATACTTGTTTTTTTTTTTTTTTTTTAAGAAGAGTTGGAGTCACATGTCCAATAGTGGCCCCTCCCCAAGTTTATTAAAAAACCTCACTTATGGCGGAGGAATACCGTGGTAACAACAAAGCACTTGGGGGTTACAAGATAAGAAAAAAACCAAAAAACCCAAGTGCTAACCAAAACCATAAAACAACAAATAAAAACACCAACAAAACCAAAAGAACAAACGCAAAAACCAAAAACTGACAAGCAACAAACTCTAATATCTGAGAGCATGCCGACCCATTCTGTCAACTTTGAGGATTCCTTTAAGTTTATGAGGAATCTCCTGGAAATTCTCCCAAGTACCAGAATTCTGATTCGAAGCCCAACGAGCAAGAAAATCTGCCCCTGCATTACCTTCATGAAAGATATGATGGATCTTGAACTCCAAAGAAGAAAGAATATTTTGTATCTTGTCCCAATAATATTCCAGGTACCATATACTACATCTTCCATTTTCTAGCCAATTAGCAACTAATAAAGAATCTACTTCAATCTCAATTTTCCGGATCTCCAAATCTTTACAATGCTGCAAACCGTAGTATAAAGCTTGTAACTCCGCTTCATTATTAGTTCCAAAAGCCAACTCTTTAGCAAAGGCCCATATAAGATGACCCTTATCATCTCTGATAAGACCACCAGCTCCCATACGACCAGGATTACCCAGAGAACTTCCATCCACATTAAGTTTAAACCATCCCGCATAAGGTTTATTCCATTTCACAAGGCACACTCTCGGCCTAGAAATATCTTTAGTCATGATATTAAAAGACTGCAAAATTTTTTCACCCCCCACCTTAAACTTTTTACTAGCACGCAATCTTAAACCAACCCAAGCTATAGCAGCTTTAATTGCCCTCCAAAGAGCATTCACATTAGTCAATTTTCCTTCCATACGAGCTTTACATCTCCAAATCCAAAGCGACCAAGTTAAAATAATAGGAATAAGGCCCAACAATGTACCTTTTTGCGATGAATGTGTAGCTCTACGAAACCATAGCTCCATATTAGCTTTCCAAGTTCTACTTGGATCATAAGGAATCCCCATCTGTAAGGATGCTCTCTGCCAAATCTCTGTGGCAATCATACCTATAGCGAGGACATGATCTTGATCTTCCATACTTCCCTGCAAGCAACACTCACATATCAAAACCAGAGGTATACCCAGAGAAATAATACGTGCATCAACACTAAGGCTATAATTTAAAGCCTTCCAGATAGTAACAGAATATTCCTTACGTAAAGCGGAGTGCCAGATCCAGGACGCCCATTCAGATTTTGGCACACGAGCCCGGATACAATCCCAAGCCGACTTAGAAGTGAATTTCTCATTCAAAGTCGGTTTCCAGATCAACACATCTGCACCTTCTTTATGTTTCCCGAGCCCATCCAGAATTTCCTCCAACTTAGAGGCCCCCACCACCAAATCTTTTAACAAATCCACATCCCAACCATTCTGAATGCGGTATTCTCTAATCGTTAACAAAGGCTGTGCAGAAATGTCACATGACTCAACAAGAGGACCAGATTTTAACCATGGATCACGCCAAAAGGATACCTGTCCATCCTTGACATGCCACCAAGCATGACTCAACACTTTCGGAACCATATTAATGATGCTTTTCCATAGTAGAGAGCCTTTACAATTATCCACCAACATCACATGATTTCCTTTGCAATACTTATTTTTGAAAAAATTAGCCAATAGAGAATCTTGGGTCAAGAGATTCCAAGCCATCTTCATAAATAGAGAAGATTGAACTTCCTCTATTTTCCGCAATCCCAGTCCCCCTTCCAGAGTTGGGTAGCAGATATTTTGCCAAGCCACCCACTTACGCTTTTGCTTTCCATTTGATGAGCCCAAAAAAAAATTACTCATGAGTCTATTCAAAGAAGCCACCACAGTCTTGGGAGCATAGAGGACCGAAAACAGATGTACTGGAATACCCGACACAACATTTTTCAATAAAAGCAGACAAGCACCAGCCCATAAAATTCTATTTTGCCATCCATCCAACCGACCCCGAACACATGTCAAAAGATCATCAAAATAAGAAATCTTTAACCGACCAGTTATAAGAGGAAAACCCAAATACTTAACTGGAAAGAAACCTTCAATAAAAGAGGTCAACTGCAAAGCATTTCTTTTCTGAGCCGACTTATAGTATTTTGGGAAAAAAATAGAAGACTTTTCTTTACTAACCATCCGACCCGACTAATCTTCATATCTCGCAAAAACATCTCTAATAGCTTTCAAAGATGATCTCCCACCATTTGAAAAAACCACAATATCATCAGCATAAAGGAGACGAGAGATTAGAGGAGTACCACAGGGATGAGAGAAAGGCTTAATTTTTCCACTAGCAAATTCATGTTTCAACAAACGAGAAAGAATTTCTTCAACCAAGATAAACAAATATGGCGATAAAGGATCACCTTGACGAAGACCACGACCACTGGGGAAAAAACCTTTAACCGACCCATTCATGACCATCGAAAACCAAGGAGTCGAAATACACTGTTTGATCATCTCACAAACCCGAGGAGAGAACCCAAAAGCTTTCATCACATATAACAAAAAATCCCAATCGATGCTGTCATATTCCTTAGCCATATCCACTTTTATGAGCATATTACCCCCCCGAACCTTTTTATCAAAGATATTTCTTCCAGGCAAGAAAGCACCTTGTTCAGGCGAGATAATTTTGCTCAAAATAGGGGAAAATCTTCGAATCAAAATTTTTGAAAACACCTTATAAACAACCGAGCACAAGCTTATAGGGCGAAATTTATCAAAACCTGTAGGTTGCTGCACTTTTGGGATAATCACAATATGAGAAGCTGAATAAAATCGTGGCATCGGAACCCCACTAAAGAAATCCCTAATAGCTGCCACCACATCATTTCCAACAATATCCCAACATGATCTAAAGAAACTCGAGCCAAAACCATCAGGCCCTGGACTACTATCAACCGGAATAGAAAACATTGCTTCTTTTACCTCTTGGATCTAAGGGAGCTGAAGGAGGCACTCATTCTCCTCCGCTAAAACAGAATTTTGTACATACATAGATAGATCAGGTAGATCTCTCTGTGGTCTAGCCTGAAGGAAATCCATAAAAAAATCTACTGCCCCAGAATGAATTTCTTCCGGACTCGAAAGGCATGTCCCATCCTGCAATCTCATTTCATGAACCACCCGCTTAGATAAAGAAGCAAACGTCTTAAAAAACCTGGCCGACCCCTCCCATTTTTCCATCCAACTAAGCTTTACTTGTTGAGAAAGCCTAGTTTCTTCTCTACACATCCATAGCTAAAGTTGTTTTTTTGCAATCAGAAGCTCCGACTCAATGTCATCCGAGAAATCATCCTGAAGCTGGCTTTCCAAATGATCAATCTGTGTTTCCAAAGCCTGAATATTAAGCTCAGTATGCCTGAAGACACGACGATTCCATTCCTTTAGAACCACTTTTGTTTTCTTCAACTTAGTAGCCAAACCGAATAATCCCATAGACACCCTCGGAACATTCCATGCCTCTTTAACCACATCTCGGAAGTTCTCATGCGAGACCCACATTTGTTGAAACTTAAAAGGGGAAGGACCATAGCGATTTATCGGAGAGCGAAGAACAAAATACATTGAAGCATGATCGGATGTCGCGCGAGCCAGATATTTATAATAACCATCTGATAAAGAAGTAGTAGCCAAATTATTAACCAGACATCTATCAAGCTTGGACCAACTTCGAGCTAAACCTCTCTGACCATTACACCACGAGAACGTACTCCCAGTTGATTTCATATCTACTAAGCCACAATTATTAATGAATTCATTAAAATCATCCATTACAACCCTTAACTGAGGCATACCACCTCTTCTTTCTTCCTTAGTACGAATAATATTGAAATCACCAAGAGACAACCAAGACTATCATGCACAACATCAAGTTGTAAAACTCTCCAGAGATTTTGTCTCTCCAAATAACTACATTTTGCATAGACTACTGACACAAAAACTTGCTGAGAATTTTGAATCATAGACATAGAAATATGTTGAGCACTAACATTTGTGACTGAAATTTGCAGGCCCCTACCCCAAAGCACCCAAAGTTTACCACCAGCACTTTGATTCGAAAAATATGTTCTTTAATCATGATTTCATATCCCACGGTATCAAAATCATGGGTAAAATTATTTTTTGCCACGACTTTATGTAGTGCAAATAAATTAACCTTTTGACACCAAAGAGTAGAGATGGTAAAATATATATATATATATATATATATCTTTTCAGGCGACTTCTTGTCGCCGCAAATAGGTATTCTAGTTTAATTTGATATTTAATCTTTATCGTTGGATTAAATTTAGAGATAGACGTAGAGATTAAAATTGAAACCCTAATATTTCCCCCCAAACCGTGCACCCTTTCTTTACTGTCTCTCTCTCTCTCTCTCTCTCTCTCTCTCTTCTCCCATCAGCTCCCCCACGCCACAGCACCCCCTCCCCATTCGCTCTTTCTCTCTCCTCGGCTTCATCCTAGGCCACCGAGCATGACCACCTCACCGGACCTAGCCACCCCACGCCTCCCTCTCTCCCTTTCTCTCTCTTCGAGGCAAGCCCAAACCGAGTCCCCTGTCCAATGACTCGGTTCCTTACCGTCGTGAGCTAGCTCTGCCGCCAGTGGCTGAGCTGCACCACCACCACCAGCTCCCCACCTCGCCGAAAACCCCCCACTGCTAGGCCCACCGTGAGCCACCTCTAGCCCCCTCTTCCTCCCTCGCATTCTCTTTCTCTCACGGATCCCCTGTGCACAGCCACTAGATTTGCCATCATGAGCCACAATCGTTGCCTTTAGCTACAACACCGCACCACCATGAGCAACCCACCGACACAGCAGCACCTCCCGCACGCTATTCATTCGCTGTCGAACCCCTTAAGCTTGGTAAAATCCTCCCTTTATATCTTTAATGCTTTATTTTAGAGTAAATGGACATGTATAGCGTGGTGTTGATTGCTTAGACAGATTTATATTCATGGATATGTAGTATTTTGATTGTGTTGTTGTGGAAATCGAAGTAGAAACATATTTGGTTGTGATATTGTTGTTGGATTGTGAAGTGTTGGGTCTTGTGTTGTAGTTGTGAAGTTGTGCTAAGTGTTGAAAGCACGTGTATGTTGTGTTGAGGGTGTTGGTGATGTGATTTGTGAAGTGTTGGGCCTTGTTGAGAATGTGTTTGTAGTCAGTGAAGTGTTGAGATTTCTTAAGTGGGGGAAATTGTGAATGGAGCATGGGTATTGCATTTGTTGGGACTTGAGAAGCTATGTGATTAGTCAGGTGCATGGTATGTGAGTTAAATGGATGATGGTTGGGATTTATGTGTGTGGTATGCATTAAGAGACTTATTAATTTAATATAGTAATGGGGAAGGTTGAGTTGTGTGGAGTAAATTCTAAGTGCATGATAATGTGTAAGTTGGACTGGGTTTATAATTGAGTTGTATTAAGGTGCTTGAGTTGTTGGATATGAGCGTATGGTGTGTGGATGGAGATGGTGTCTTATAGTGTTGAGATTGGATGATGGAGTTGTGGTGAGCTTAAAAGGTATGATGAAGGTGTTGGGTGCTATATGGACATATTTTTAATATTAAATGTATTGATTATGGATGAGGTTTATATGAGCAAGTGAATGCTCAAGTGGATTATATGTTGGTCTTAGGTGATAAGGGGTATGACACATGTATGCTTGGTGGATTGTATATGTATGACTTGGGATGGGTTGTGTAATATGTTTGTAGGTGAGAAATGGATGAGGACTTGAGTGATGTTGGATCGCTTTGTGTGCATGTGGAGGATGGGTAATGTATCTTCGTGGTGATCTAATAGTGAGGAGGGATTAAATTGTAAGGCTTGATATCAAGAAGAGGGTTATATTTCAAGGATTAAGTGATGACTTGTATATGTATGAGTTGGAATGTATTGTGTGAATGAAGCTTATAAAGTTAGTGATTGTGTTTGAGTTGTTATATACTTGATATGGATAGAATTACATATATTGAATGTAGTTGTAGGTGAAGTACTTACAAAAAAAAAATATAGTTGTATGTGAAGTATAATGTTGGCACTCTAATGTCACTCTAGTTTTTTAATAGCTAGACTTGTTGGGGTTGACATGTTTATATACATCCTGCATCTTTTCTTGATTTCACTAACTTTATTAACATTAATTTTCAGATTAATGATGTAGCTGCAGTTGTAACAGACAGAAGTAATGAACAACTTTTTACTGAACTTAGTAAATGGGTTTTTCATGAAAGAGGGCATCTCAAGGTCAGCATCTTGTTGTAGTACTTATGCTTATGGGATCAATGATGACTAGCTTGGTAATTTTACTTTTAGATTTCAATATAGTTTTAGGATACATGAACTAAGATTATTAAAAAAAATGGTTTTGTGTCTACTTACAATTTGTATATGTTGAACGGGAATATTCACTTAATTCTTCTGCTTCCTCCTTTATATGTGATATTTAGTAATTTATTTGAATGTTGATTAGTAGGTGTGAAACAATATCATTATTTTTATTTTTGCTTTTACAGTTTTTTTTTTCTGAATTCTTTTACCATTTGCTGCGAGATATGATATGTTTCTTTTGTCAGAAAGCATTTTTTTCTACCAAATGCTCTAGTGGGTAATGTTAATACCCACCAGCTCATTTCGTCATAAAATATAATATTTCTCACCAACCAACCTAATTTGAGTAACCTTTTGCCACAAAATTTGTTGGCTATCTCCACTATCTATTTGGTGGAAAAATGTCACAATTTCCCACTAGTTCACGAATTAGTGGGAAAAAACACTTAGTGTCACCAACTTTAAGTCACTAGTCTCCCACGGATAGACTTAGTGGGAAAAGAGTGTTTCCCACTACGACTATAATTTTTCCGACCACATGCCTTTGTGGCAAAAATCAACAAATGTTGTAGTGATAATAAATAGTCTCCAATAATCTAATATCACATCATGGGATGATGAGAAGATGATAGGAATTAAGATGATGAATAGATTTGTTGTAATGTTTATAGCTATACAAGTGAATTTATTGGACAACATTTAATGTTCATTAATAAATATGGTGGAACTCATATTATGTATTTATCTCTTCCTCACTCTAGACCCAAGAGTTCCAGCAAGAATTTTAGGGTATGAAAATTCATGTTCCGACAACCAAAACCATGAGATTTCTCATCACATCCCATTCTCAAATTTTTAAAAAATATAACAAATTCATTTTCAAATCATATTTATATATAAAGAAATATGTTTTAGCCTCGGGACTTATAGTGGCTCCTTCGGCTGCCACCATAGGTGATAGAATCTCTCCAATTGGTGGCCAGACACTCTTGCCGTGAAGGGCTGCCCAATCTAGAGAGCCACATTGCAGCCAAGAGTCTTGCCACCCATGGTGGCCAAACTCTCCGTTGGCCGGTGGTCTTGGTAGGCACATGAATGCTAGCTGGGTATTGGCTATGCACCCATAAAACTATCAAACTTTTTTTAAAAAATAAATAAATTTGTTTTTATTTTATTTATTATATTAAAATAAATAAATTATTACTTACTATTCATCAAATATTTTAAAACTTTATTTTAAAAAGGTTTTAGAACTATTCATAGCAGCCATATCTCTATTGTATTCAAACCTACGTACCTTGAATTTGGTTGGGTGAAGTTGGTAGCAGATTGCTTTTGCTTGCTTCGATCTCTATTAAGATTGATAGTTATATATATATTGTTTGCTTTATATCTTAATCAGTCGTTATATACATAGTAGGCCTGCAACCCGGCCTGGTAAAGCTGGTTTTGTACCCGACCCGTAAGACCTCATTTTAAGAGCTAACTCGGATGGACTCGACCTGAACAAAACCAAACCGGGTCGAACCTGTATGACCTGACTTTAAAAGCAAGGGCGTTTTCCATCTGTTAATCGAAAACTTATTTTCACTCCAAAGATGTCCGACGAGAAAACAGGTAGAGAGGAGCCGCGTGGATGATGCTAGTGGTCACCTACTCCTATGAGCACAACCATCCGTGGCTAGCTTCCAGAAACCACCACTCGACGAACAAACCCGTAAAGCCCGATTACTTGGCCATGGTTCTCTCTCTCTCATTAACAAAAAGTTACATACAACCTAAAATGGCACGTTCCTCTCCTGGGGGTAGATTGAATGTAGTTGGTTAGATAGCTATGACAAAAATTACTATTAAGAGATAATACTCCAGAAGACGCAATTAAAAATTCATGTAAATAGAGAGAGGACACGTATATGTATGCTTTGGCAAGGAACCGCCCTTTGACACATAAACACACAAGCCAGTAAAGACTATCGAGGAATTGCCCACTTAGTGAAACACATAGTTATATAAGTATGGTGAGGAATCACCCTTAAAGGAATTACCCTATTACGCATTGTATTTTAAAGCATGAGTATTATTTAGGCAAGGAATCACTCGTCACTCTAGTAAGTCAAATCCATAAAATCATATCGATTTCACTTGTATAACTTCCAACATTGAGAGGTTCAATACATAAATAATCATCATAGAAACATTGTTTGCCTGATGGGAAAACAAGGGATGAGTTGCTCCACCACTTGACGTTAGGAAATCCCTTCTACCTGATCAACATGGTGCAAGCCAACTCTCTTGTACGATAACACAAGTCGACTCTCACACAGAGATAACATGTTGCATCGGGGAATGTTTATCCAGCCAAGTAACCTCAAAGACACCAACACATGATAAATTAGGAGATTCAGCATTCTGACTATTTGGTGAGGCCAAGTCAATACCTCACAGTGTCGGGCTTGCTACTCAGTTGCGTCGCTCCTTCCTAGCTCTCTTTGAAGACTTCAACCCCACGAGGTCTCAAGCGCTTAAGATCTTAAAAGTGAGATTTTGTCCCATGTCCAAATCCATTTTATAGGGCAGGACTATCAGATGTCTTTTGGACTTATCTTTAAATCTAGACATGCTTGAATAGGAGTCCTTGTGCCTTGATTGTCACAGTGCAAGATGACAAAGATAGATGACCTGGGTCCACACATCTTTATGGCCTACCAATTCCTCAATTTGTCCTTGAATGAGGGTCTTCCATGTGGCGTCGAGCCATACCTTTAGGTTCAAATGATATGACTTCCTAATTTGTAATCCTTCTAGCAAACCCACTTCGGATTTGATCCTTCAAGTGGGAGTATGAGATTCTCCGTACTGCATTGTCACTCTTCTGAGCATCTTTTGTGTTGCTCCTGAAGGCTCCCATATCTGAAATAGTTTGTCCTTGACCGTTGCTTGCCTTGGATGAGTAGCACTTTGTCTCATCAGAGCCACTGGCCTCTTTAACGCTTCGTTCTCACTTGCATGGCAGGCGACTTTTCTAGCTTGCCTACCATGGGGCGAGAATCTCATCTCCACCTTGCTCTGGGACATATCTGCCAGTATGTCTGCAAGGTGCTTGCTCACCCGTATGTTGGAATAGTTTTACTTTGCAGCACCCACAATAATTTCCTTCACCAACCAATGAAGTATCTCTCATCTTTCTTTCCATTCAACCACATTGTTGATTTGCCCCTTGCACTAGCTGAACCCTCACGGTTGATCTTTGGGTTGATATTTCACATTTCAACCTTTTTTTCTTTTTAGCGTTACACATGTTTATAGAGAAGGGAACACTTTAGCAGATAATCTTGCAACTCATGGAGCTTTGGCTAGCACTGTAAGTTTCTCTTCTATATTAATTTGAACTTCCTAAACATATGGTTGACGCTTTTGCTATGGACCGTGCAAGTATCCCCAAATTTCGGCATTAGTTTGATCCTCATAGTTTCTTCTTGCATTTTCATCCTAGTTTATTCTTAACAATGGCTTCTCACATTTCATAAGAGCCTCAATTTTGAGATTTTCATTTGTAACCTTTTGTATTTTTTGTATAGAGTATTCCTTCGCCACAAGTGAGAGTTTATCAAAAAAATTGGCATCATCTTCTTAAAAAAAAAAAAGTATAGTCAAGTCCCGTCCGCTTAATTTTTATTGGAACACAAGTTGCGTTTTGACTTTTCATCGAGTTGAATTTTATGTTCACGAATAGCTCATTGAATATTCGAGTTTGAAGTTGTTCACGAGCTGCTTCATTTAGATAAAATAGATTGTATATATTTTATTTTATAACTTTATTTATAGATTTTGATAAACTGTTGGTATTTTTTAATAAATAATATTTATTAGTAACGTTTTTGTTTAAGAGATTATTACCGTTACTTCCTTAATTCAGTTTTTATTTCTCTTCTTCTGGGTGCATGTACGTATATAGAAGGTGATCTTATAGCCGTTTGCCAACTTATAGTCTTTAGCCGTTGGTGTGTTAAAGCTCATAATTAAAATATCCGTTGGTGGTGGCTGATTTATCTTTCAGTTTAGAGTATTAATGTTGCATTTTATTTCTTTCTTTCAATTGCCATATATGCCGTTGAAAAACATTCTTCGCATTCAAGTAAACTTTTTGTTTAAATTGAAGTCATATTGGCGTCATGTGTGGCGTTTAATTTTTCTAGAATTATTTTTCTACGTACCAAAGTAGAGTTTTTTCTTTTGAAGAAAAAAAAGAGAGTTAAAAGTGTGAATATTTTGGAGAGATTTTACGGACAATAGAAATGTGTTCTTTGAGTGGAGCTTTGTGCTCAACCACTTGTGTAGAGTTGGTTTGGGCTATGCGATGATCAGTTAGGCTGCTGTATCCTGAATGAGTTAAGTCAAGAAAAGTATTGTTGCACCGGTTGATCTGAGACTTTGTACACCGCAAAGGACTTGAATCTCCTTAAAGAAAGCGAGATTTCTATGCCTCAGTCCAAATTAATTAATTTCGATTTAATTTTATTTTTATTGTAATTTTTATTACATTATTGTAATTTCACCAACAATTTCAAGGAGATTCAACATGGGGCCTACAACTGAAAGATACACGGAAAGCATTGGAGATCTTAAAAAGCCCTTCCGTTTCAAAGGAGCCCATCTCAAGAGATGGAAGTGCAAGATGCTCTTCTATCTAAGCCTTATCAATGTTACTTATGTTCTCACTGCAAAGAATCCAAACAAGATCACTACCGAGAACATGACTGAAATACAAGTGAAAGCTCACAAAGAAAAGATTGAAAAATATACCAAAGATGAGTATAATTGCCGATGCTATCTTTTAAATTGTCTTGATCAATTTTATGATTACTACAACACTACTTACACTTTTGCAAAGAAAATTTGGAAAGATTTACAGAGTAAATACGATATGGAAGAAGCCGGAGCGAAGAAATATGCGGTGAGTCGTTTCTTTCGACATCAAATGATTGATGGAAAGTCGGTCGCAGAGCAAGCTTAAGATTTTCAAATGGTTATAGCAGAAGTTAGATCTGAAGGCATCAAGATTGGAGACAATCTAATTGTTTGTGGCATCATCGACAAGCTACCACCTTCATGGAGAGAGTTTCAAAAGTCGATGTGCCATAAACAAAAGGAGACTTCATTGGAGACCTTAATCACGCGTATTCGCGTAGACGAGGAAGCTAGAGGCCAAGATGCTTTGGTGTTTCAAAATGGTAATGATGATTCCATGACAAAGGTAAATTTAATTTTTCAAAATGATTGCTTGCCCAAAAGTCAAAATATAAGAAATAGGCATTTGAATCCGCAAAGAAAAGATTTCAAAAAATTTTGTAGACCTCACTAAAAGGGCTTTCAAAGCCAAAAGGATAAGAACAAAGGACCCCCTTCACAAAATCAAACTTGTTTTGTCTGTGGCAAAAGTGGGCACTTTACTCAAATTTGAAAGTTTCGGAAGCGAGAAAATAATCCTCATGTTAACATAACTGAGGAACCTTTTGTAGCTATGATTATAGACATTAACATGGTTAAAATTGTTGAAGGGTGGTGGGCAGTTTCTGGTGCCAATAGGCATGTCTGCTATGATAAAGATTGGTTCAAAAAATTTTACTCTCTTTGAAGAAGAGAAATCTATTATACTTGGTGATTCAAGTAAAACCAAGGTTATTGGGAGTGGTGAGGTTGAGCTGAAATTTACCTCTGGACATATATTGATGCTCAAAGATGTACTTTATACACCGTCTATGAGAAAGAATTTGATATCGAGGTTTTTACTCAACAAAGCGAGCTTCAAACAAACTATGGAATCTAATCAATATGTAATTACAAAAAATAGAGTTTTTTTGGGCAAAGGCTATGCTTGTGATGGAATATTTAAATTGAGTATTGAGAATAAAACTTATAATGTTTCTCTTTATATGCATTGTTCTTTAAATTTTTTTTGGCATGCATGTTTATGTGATATTAATAATAGATATGTTGCAATTGCAAGTAAATTTTGATTAATTTTCAAATCGGACAAAGGTTATTTGTCTGATATTAAAAATGCAATCATGATTGTGGAGATTTGAAAAATGGGCCTGAAGGGCTGGATGGCTGACTTCTATAGTCGCAAGGCACTTTTCAATTCTATGAAACCACATTATCTTCTATTTTTCTTACATGTGGAATAAAAAATAGCAGTCCATTATTTTTATATTGGAATAAAGTGGTTTTTGAGTGAGATGTATTATTTTTATATGAAAAGAAAATTTGGTTTTAAATCCAAAAAATTAGTGGCGGCCGATCAAGTTTTTAGAAAAAAATTTCCAAGGATTTTTGGCTTGTACGTCTTTCTTCAGTTTTTTTTAAAGCTTTTTTGAATAAAGCCGAGTGTTATAATTAATATTTTGGTATTATACGTTTTAGTGCATTTAGATTCAAACTTATCCAAACGGTTTAATATTTATGTGGGGTACATCTATTATCTTTATTGGATTTGTTTAAAACGTATATGGTGTTAATCTTCGGACTGTCTTTTTATTTTTTATTTTTTTTTTTCTAATCAAGCATATTTCATTAAAATAAAAGATAATACAAGTTAGAGAGGGTGAGGTTCCCTAACAAATTCCCCAAAACAACAACCACAATACAAGCGATGTGGAAAAAAGAAAAAAAAAAGGGTTTTGAGACTAATTTCTTAGGCTCTACCCAAACCCTATAAAGAGGGTATCGTCTTAAAAGACGTTTTGAAGGTAAGCCACTGCTAGAAGCAGTGCAAGCGGAAGCACTGTGGTTGAAAGTCTTGAGATAGTTGTTGGTGAGGTCCTTAATCTCTTTCACAAGATCACCAGTTAGGGAAAGCAATAACCCAGATAGACTGGCATCGGATGGGCAGATATGCAGTGGCTGAAAAGTGAAACCGCTACTCTGGAGTGGCGCGTGAGGACCACGCGCCAGTGGAAATGAGGAGGAGTCGAGCCGATCTGAAGGATCGGAGGCTGGCGGATCTGCTGGTACGGCGCGTGTACCCGGTGGAGGTGTCGGAGCGCGGCGGCGCGTGAAGGCCACGCGCGAAAACAAGCCGCGCATGAGCTTTACTCACCGACAGAAAGGGCACGGTTCCGCATTGTTCCAGTAGATCGGCAGGAGGCGAACGTCGTGGTGTGGCGCGTGTCTACTGTTCGTGGCCAGAAAGCTATAAATCTGAGAAAATCCGAGCCGGAGAAAAAAAAATACCATATAAGCATATTTACATATAGGTAGCAGAAAAGGAATTGAAAAGGAAAGCGAAATGGAGAGGAAGGTGGAGCCGAGACCCACACCTTCCTCCCTGGGGGAGCTGAACGGAAAGCTTTGTATTCTAGAGAGACTGAGAATGCCTTTTTTTATGGAGAAAGCACCATCTTTTATCTTCAGACTGTCTTGGTTGTAGCGTTATTGCTTAAGCCGTTTTAGAATTTAAGAGCTTTATTGCATGCCTTGGCTGCCGTATTTTTCCTAAGTCAACTATGGAGTTGAAATGCTTTGGGTTCAATGAAGAAGCAAATTAGTTGAGAGATTTATTCCTTTATGGGAAAAATTAGTTTCATTCATATTGATTTGTTGTGATAGTAATAGTACAATTGATAGAGTACAAAACCGTTATTGTAACGGTAAATCTAGATCTTTGGAGGAAAAACACAGTGCTGTGAGATTTTTTTTTACTGATGGTGTTATTAATGTGGCTTATATTAAGTTTTGCAACTTGCAAATATACTAACCAAGGCCTTGACAAGAGAATGTTGAATAAACCCCCCAAGTGTGAAATGGGATTTGGGTTTGCAGTCACCCATCCATTCTCACCAACCATCCACCCACCCACTCACCGTAATCAGCTCTCTTCTGGTCAATAAGAGTGGGTGTGTGTCTCCCATAGCTCTCCTATAAAAGGACAGCTCAACTTATGTAATTTGTGTGGGCAAAAGTAGAGAGAAAGAGGGAGGACGTGAGAGAGTTTTGTAGAGTGTTGTAAATTTGTACAAAACTCAGTAAAAGAGGCTCCAGTAGACTTAGACAATTTGCTGAACCACTTAAATATCGTTTTGTGTGATTTTGGATAGGCCAGAGGCGCAACAATTGGTATCAGAGTTCTGGTTTCGCGCTGTCCAGAAATCAAGTTGATCCAAATGAACTTTTGACAACTCTAGGGTGTTCCTTGCGTCGAGACGAATTTGTTGCCGCAAACGGAATCGAAAACGGAGGTCAAAGGAGCCCGCACGCGCCGATAGAAGATCGGAGCGTAGATCCACGCACCCCATGCGCATCTGGAGGTTGAAGATGACTGAATTTCATGCACCACGCACACCCACGTGCCCTCACACACCCAGAGGAAGAAGACGCGTGATTCCCACGCACTGAACGCGCCTCCACGCGCCCTACAGCATCAAGCGCGTGTCAGCCACGCGCCTCACGCGCCACACAGGTCATTAGTGCGTGTCATCCACACGCCCACACGCCCTACTCTCACAGCTGCAGCGCGTGCGTCTCATGCGCCAGACGATCAGGACCGTTCGTTTTTCCAGTTCCATTTTCGGCTTCATCTAAGCCATTCGGAGTCCGATTTCAACAATCAAATAGTACTTTCCTACTATTTGGATGATTCTGGACTCATCCGTAAGGTTAGAATTTTGAAATTTTTAGTTTAAATTTTTCTAAATTCAAATGGAACATTTTGGAAGAGATAGGAGCTCTGAAAATGCCAGTAGCTCAGGCCGTCGGTGCATAGTGTCAAATGCCAAGTTTGAAGTTGAAAAGTTCGATGAAACTAACAACTTTGGCATGTGGCAGTGTGAGGTTATGGATGTTTTGATCCAACAAGAGTTGGATATTGCGTTGGAGGAGAGACTAGATGATATGACTGAAAAGGATTGGAGGAAGCTTAATATCCAAGCTTGTAGTACAATCCGGTTATACCTTACCAAAGAACAAAAATATTTTGTCATGAGAGAGACAAATGCTAGGGAACTTTGGTAGAATTTGGAGGAAAAGTTCATGAAGAAAAAAGCATTGAGAGCCGTTTGCACTTGAAGAAAAAGCTCTTCAGATTCCAATTTTGTGAAGGTATTTCTATGTCTGAACATTTGAATAGTTACAACCAAATCCTTGCTGATTTATTAAACTTGGATGTTGAAATCCAAGATGAAGATAAGGCTTTACTACTGTTAAATTCCTTGCCTGATACATATGAGGCAAGGAATTCCGGGCCACATCACGTGGTTCATCAGTCGGCAGAAAACTTGCCAGATGTGAGTGTTCCTTGTGTCATAACAAAGGACACTGGAGGAAGGATTGTCCCAACCGGAAGGAACAACAGCAGAATCAACCCATCACAGCCAATGTCGTGGACAGAGATGATGAGTCAGATTTTTCCTTGACAAGTTCATCACCCATTTGTCATTCCGATGAATGGATTATGGATTCCGGATGTACCTATCACATGTGTCCCAATCGGGACTGGTTTACTGACTTCACAAAAATTGATGGTGAAGCAGTACTTATGGACAATGATAGTGCCTGTAAGACTCAAGGAATAGGTAGCATTTGGTTAAAGCTGCACAATGGCAGTGTCAAGACTCTGACAGAAGTTTGGTACATTCTTGACTTGCGGAAGAATCTCATCTCACTGGGATCTCTGGATTCAAAGGGATTCAGAATTACCATTGAAGACGGAACTCTCAAAGTCCTAATGGGAGTTCAAGTGGCAATGAAGGGTTTAAGGTGAGGAAACTTGTACTTCTTGCAAGGAAATACTGCTGATGGAAGAGCTTCCACATGCTGCGAGGAGCTAGATGAGACTGAAGCTGACATCACCAGTCTTTGGCATATGCGTATGGGACACGCTAGAGAAAAAGTTTTGCAAACACTGGAGAAGTAAGGCTTACTCAAAGGTGCCAAGATTGGAAAACTGTCCTTCTGTGAGCACTGTGTATTAGGGAAGTAGAAGCGGATCAAGTTCGAAACCGCTGTACACAATACACAGGGAATCCTTGACTATGTACACTCCGATGTTTGGGGACCTACCCAAAATGCATCTTTGGGAGGTAAGCATTGGTTTTTAACATTTGTAGATGATTATTCTTGTCGTGTGTGGGTATATACGATGAAGAATAAAGATGAAGTGCTGAAAATCTTCCTTGATTGGAGGAAAATGGTTGAGACTCAGACCGGCAGAAAGATCAAGTGGCTCAGATCTGATAATGGAGGTGAGTACACTTCAGACCCCTTCATGGAAGTATGCTGGAGAGATGGAATTATCAGACACTTCACAGTACGAGGTACACCACAGCAGAACGGTGTGGCAGAATGGATGAATCGTACTTTACTAGAGAAAGTGAGATGTATGTTGCTGGATGCTGGATTCAGTAAACAATTTTGGGTTGAAGTTGTGACATATGCCTGCCACCTCATCAACCGACTACCCACAGCTGCCAATGATGGGAAGACACTCCCTGAAATGTGGAGAGGTACACTTGCTATTGATTATGACTTTTTACACGTTTTCGGATGTCCTGCTTACTATCATGCTAAAGAAAGTAAACTTGATCCTAGAGCTAAGAAAGCAAAATTCTTAGGCTTTAGTACTAGTGTAAAAGGGTATAGAGTCTGGTGCATAGAGTCTAAAAAGGTAATCATCAGTAGAGATGTTACATTCAACGAATCTGAGATGCTTAAGTCACATAAGAATAAAGATTCCAATGAAGGCAGCAATGATGGCGAAACATCAGATGATTCACAGACTGTGAAGTTTATTACTTCAAAGAATTCAGGAAAGCATGGACAAGATAAGGTTGATAGTCCAGTCACAGTACCTCCATGTCAATCCAAATCAATAGCAACCAACAGACCGAGACGAGAGAAACGTGTACCGACACGGTTTGCAGATTATGTGACATATGCTTTACCAGCTGAAGGGGGTGAGATCCCAACCACTTACAGAGAAGCCATATAGTCCAGTGAACAAGTTGAATGTTCAAAGGCTATGAATGAAGAGATGCAGTCTCTTCACCAGAATCAGACTTAGGAGCTTGTGCTGCTTCCAAAAGAAAAGAAGACAATTGACTGTAAGTGGATCTTCAATCTGAAAGATGATCAAGCTGCTAAAAATGGAGTGCAATACAAAGCTAGGTTGGTAGCCAAGGGCTACGCTCAGACAAAGGGAATTGACTACAGTGAAGTATTCTCTCCTGTTGTGAAGCATTCATTCATTCAGATATTGCTAGCTTTGGCTGCACAATATGATCTTCAGTTAGCACAGCTTGATGTAAAGATAGCTTTCTTACATGATGATCTGGAAGAGGAGATTTATCTGTCTCAACCAGAAGGTTTCAAAGAAGCTGGAAAAGAAAATTGGGTATGCAGTTTGAAGAAGTCTCTTTATGGCTTGAAGCAGTCACCTCGGCATTAGTATAAGCGGTTTGATCGCTTTATGATGTATCTGAAATACACTCGTTGCCAATACGATCACTGTGTATATTTCAGAAAACTTGCAAATGGATCTTTCATTTATTTGCTTTTATATGTAGATGATATGTTAATAGCATGTAAAAGCAAGGAGGAGATAAATCGTTTAAAAACTTAGTTAAGTCATGAGTTTGAAATGAAAGATCTAGGAGAAGCACGGAGAATATTGGAGATGGAGATCAGTAGAGATAGGTGAAAGGTACAGTTCACCTTACTCAGAAGTAGTATCTGAAGAAAGTACTGCAACGCTTCAACATCGACTCGAAGACGAAGCCGATGAGTATTCCTATGTCCCCATATTTCAAACTCAGTGCATTGCAGTCTCCTAAAGATGATGAAGAGCGGGACTACATGAGGAATGTCCCATATGCAAGTATTGTTGGAAGCTTAATGTATGCCATGGTGTGTACACGACCTGATATCTCCCAGGCCGTCAGCTTAGTTAGTTGCTATATGCATAATCCTGGAAAGGCTCATTGGCATGTGGCTAAGTGGATTCTACGGTACATTTTAGGGACCGTAGGTATTGGTTTGAAGTTCGAGAAGAGTAAAGATAGTCTAGTAACTGGATATTTTGACTCAGACTATGTAGGTGATCTTGACAAATGTCAATCAACAACTGGATATGTGTTCACTATGGGTGGAGGACCAGTTAGTTGGCGATCAAGTTTGCAGTCGACAATTGCACTATCATCCACTGAGGCTGAATACATGGCTATAATAGAAGCCATGAAAGAAGCTATTTGGTTATAGGGATTGGTAATAGATTTGGGCTTTAAGCAGCAAGAGGTTATCGTTTACTGTGACAGTCAAGGTGCAATTCATTTGGCAAAGAATCAAGTATATCACTCTCGAACAAAACACATAGATGTCCGATTTCACTTTGTACATGAAATATTAGAAGAAGAAGACATCAAAGTTTAGAAGATTGGCACTGAAGATAATCCAACAGATATGTTGAGGAAAGTCGTCACAGGGATCAAGTTCCAACATTGTTTGGATTTGATCAATATCATACACTGCTGAGCACCCTCGGATGCATTGGAGCACATTCAACAGTGGAAGTCTCTCATGTCAAAGAATGTGGTGCATTCATTTGAAGAATGAATCAGTTTGTAAGCATTCTAGTATGTCACACTTGGGTGGAGGGGGTGATTGTTGAATAAACCCCCCAAGTGTGAAATGGGATTCGGGTTTGCAGCCACCCACCCATTCTCACCAACCATCCACCCACCCACTCACCGTAATCAGCTCTCTTCTGGTCAATAAGAGTGGGTGTGTGTCTCCCATAGCTCTCCTATAAAAGGAGAGCTCATCTTATGTAATTTTTGTGGGCAAAAGTAGAGAGAAATAGGTAGGACGTGAGAGAGTTTTGTAGAGTGTTGTAAATTTGTACAAACTCAGTAAAAGAGGCTCTAGTGGACGTAGGCAATTTGCCGAACTACTTAAATATCTCATTGTGTGATTTTGGACAGGCTAGAGGCGCAACAGAGAAATGATTTGGAATACATCGAGGAGAATGAGATTAAAGCCCATAAATTCATGAGCCATGTATGAGGATACCCAACCTAGGGACCAGAGATCCTGAGAATCGGATTTAATGGGAAAAACGAATCATACGATGGTCGTAAGAAATGCACTATTTATTTTATTTCTCATTCCTATGATGTGAGTACATTTATCCTGTAATATTGTGGAGGATGAGTTTTTGGAGAAACTCTTAATGAAATTCTTTAACTCTTATGAGTAGGGTGTAAGAATTACATGAGCACCCTTGATAAATTTCACCTATGTGAGTGTGGGAGTGGAGCCGCTCTCTATGAAAATCGGATTTATTCTCAAATATACTCATGAAACCAGGATTAAGAATTACATGAGCACCCTTGATAGATTTCACCTATGTGAGTGTGGGAGTGGAGCCGCTCTCTATGAAAATCGGATTTATTCTCAAATATACTCATGAAACCAAGATTAGCACAAGGCCGTAATATGCTGGATAATAAATCTCATGTCAACACCTGGAGTGCTATGTGCGAGTAATAATTATTTATTTTCATTAAGAAGTCATAGTTCAAGTCTAAGACCACTAATGACTCTGGAGTAAAAGTTGTTATTTATCTAAGTGAAGGTGCAGAGCATACCTTCATGATGTATAATAATCATTCTTTGTTTGGAAATATCTCTCTTATTTATATTATTTTTTATTATTAAAAAAATAGTGGGGGAATGTTGGTATTTTTTAATAAATAATATTTATAAGTAACGTTTTTGTTTAGGAGATTATTACCGTTACTTCCTTAACTCCATTTTTATTTCTCTTCTTTTGGGTGCATCTACGTATATAGAAGGTGATCTTATAGCCGCTTGCCAACTTATAGTCTTTAGCCGTTGGTGTGTTAAAGCTCATTAAAATATCCGTTGGTGGTGGCTGATTTATTCTTTCAGTTTAGAGTATTAATGTTGGCATTTTATTTCTTTCTTTCAATTGCCATTCCGTTGAAAAACATTCTTAACATACAACTCAACTTTTTGTTTAAATTGAAGTCAGATTGGCGTCATGTGTGGTGATTAACTTTTCTAGAATTATTTTTCTACGTACCAAAGTAGAGTTTTTTCTTTTGAAGAAAAAAATAGATAGTTAAAAGTGTGAATATTTTAGAGAGATTTTACAAACAATAGAAAGGTATTCTTTGAGTGGAACTTTGAGCTCAACCACTTGTGTAGAGTTGGTTTGGGTTATACGACGATCAATTGGAATGTTGTATCCTGGAGAAGTCAAGTCAAGAAGATTTTTGTTGCACCGGTTGATCTGAGATTTCGTACACCGCATATTAAATCTCCTCAAAAAAAGTGAGATTTTCATATCTCAGTCTAAACTGGCTTCATTTTAATTTTAACTTTATTTTAATTTCACCAACATAAACAAAATAGACTTTTCATAAAGATTCAAGTAATATATTTATAATATAAGAAACGCTATTTAATTTGCTCAAATCTATTTAAATATTCTCATGATTAATTATAAATAGAGATATAAATGAGTTGAGTAGAGTTTTATTTGGGTTGTATCGTTTAAAAATTGAGTCGAATTCAAGGGATCTATCGAGTAGTATCGTTTATTTAGAGACACTCGATCAATACATGAGTGTGAAAATAGCATTAATTTATCACGCATCCATCCCAGCTTGCTACTTTGTGAAACTTAAATGTTGCATTTGGGGACTTCCTTATATTACCTACCTATTGTAAACGATTCTGCTGACTTTTCCATTTCATACTTTCTTTGACAATAAATTCACGATATATCTAGTCACAGAATTTTTTGTGAATAACTGCTATCGTACGTTAGCAAAATATATATTCTCTCAAAGTTGATCGCTCAATCAAACCTTTTTCTGTAGATTTGACTTTATGATATGATCACATCATACTTGGTATATATATATATATATATATATATATATATATATATTTATATGGACGAACTTACTCCTGTCAAGCTTTAATTTTTTTTTGTTCTCTCTCTCTCACTCTCTTACTATAAGAAAAATGATTTTTACGATTAATTTATTGTAAAGAAAAGACTCAACTAAATAGTCTTTTCGTTACAATAAATTAATCATAAAAATCTATTTTTCTTGTAATGGATCTCTCTCTCATGTGTTAAATGTGATCGATTTCTAAACATTTGCGACTTTAAAAATCATAGAAGGAAAATACTATTACTTCGGCAATATATTTCAAAATTTGGAGATCTTTCACTTGGTCAAACTTTTAATACGATCATGTTCATAGCTTAGTATTTTAAGCTATTGTGAGTGAAAAAACCTTCTGATCAAATTCTTGATTTAAAGTGGGAGCCTTAATTAATTGAAGAGAAAATGACAACGAAAATAGATTCTATATCATTTATATATTACTCATTTAATATTTATTAAAATATTTATACGAGAAGTAATAAATGTCGTAAGATCCGTTTATTGTGTCACTCTCTCCCACTCGAAGTCCACAAATTCAGACAAAAACTTACAAGACCTTGATCCAATACTATTATGAATCGAAGCCGTTTGCTATATATATATATATAATTGCTACATACACAAAGAGGTTACACAAAATAAACTCACAAACTAATATGGTTTTATGTAATCTATTAGATTTACTTTATAATAAAAATAACTTTACAATTTGACATACTACATCAAGACACATCAATTGGTAGGTTTACTTTTGTATAATCCTTTTGTATCTAAAATATTTCTCATATATATATATATATATATTTATGTAGTCTTTTCGACTATCCTAAAATTAATGGAATAAAGACCGTATAACTTTAATAAAGACCAAAAAAGAAACAAGAATCTGATCATTCTCAGCCCACATCACTAAAGACGAATATTGATGGAATACACATCTATTAAGTAGTCATTCTCTCCTATCAACATATATATAAGAATTCCCTTCTTATTGCAATAAATTATGAACGACCATACGTACGTTCCTCAAATGAACAGATCATGACCGAATATAATAGTGACATTAATTTATAGCCTAGTGGTCAAATGGAATCAACAGACAAATTCCATGAAGGTGATATTACTGGTCCATATAATACATATTTCATATTTATTTGTTCATACATAGCAAACCAACCCTTTTATTGCCAACAATGGCGATGGAGAATCTTGAGCTACACTCCACTGCAAGTGGAACCTAGCCATGAAGAATTAGAATCCATGCCCTGTTTAATAATTACCAAACACTCCATTAATCACTCCGGTTTATTCAGTTGTAAAGATATTTTTAGCATAACTTCAAGCACAAAAGCAAAGAGAAAATCCTCTCTCTCTCTCTCTCTCTCTCTCTGCCTGTCTTTCTCTAAGTATGATTGCCATTAAGGCGACCCTTTACGTAGGACTCGGCGGAGGGCTTCCTAGAGAGAGAAAGGTGCACCCCAGGGTCATGGTGAGTGCATGAACTATTGTAGATGAGGGAGTTGTTAACACTCTGCACATTGCTGTTCATGAATGCACTAATAGGCTTTGAACCTGTTTCTTTTCCATTGTGACCCTTTTCCTTTTCTGGATTCCCCTGCTTATCGCTACCACTAGTGATTTCCGACTCACTTGCATTGCTTTGCGTTTTATGATTCCCTTTTTTGTAAGCAACAGCTCCATGTTTCTTTGGAGATCGAATGAGTTCCATGAAGGCGCCTTTGTTTTCGCCAGCAATTGTTATAACCCTCATACCCATCTCTTCTGAATCCCAATTCTTTTTCCCATTACTTTTCTCCTTTATCTCCTTGGTCTGAACTTCTTTCGACGCTTCTTCCTTTCCAATTGGGACATTGTTGGACTTATAAAACTCACCATTTTCCCTCTGCGAATCCCCATTCCCACCAAGCCACGGCTTAGGCTTCTCAATGGTCTTTTGGAACAGCACGTTTTTCTGCTCGACTGGCGGCATTGGGATGTTCTGCTCAGACTCGACCCCGGGCTTCAATTGGGAAGGCGGAAGGATTAGAGGAGAGGGTGGTGGGGCAGTGGGCCTGGGCTTTGGTGACTTGGGTGTGGTTTGAACCACAGGGATAATGGTTTGGGAAGGTGGGATAGGGGTTGGCACACGAGCAGTGGTGGTGGTAGTGCTTGGAATTACAGATCTGGTGGAGGAGGAAGTCTGTGCTTGCAGTGGTGCTTTATCAACTGGAGAGGTTGGAACTGAGGAGGAAGGAGCAGCAACTTTGGCTTTAGGTGATGACGGCACTGAAGATGCGGGTTTGATCACAGGCACTGATGTAGATGGAGCGGAGACTCTCCCAGTTGGAGAAGATGGAACTGAGCGAGTAGTGGCAGCTGGAACTGGGGCTGCAGTGGAAGGTGGTGCTGGGATTACCGGACGAGCAGCCGTAGATGGTGGTGGGGCGGGTTCTTGAGATTGAGTTGGCTGAGACGGGGCCAATGGCCTGAATGCAGGCCGAACTGATTGTGGGCGTGGCTCCGGAACAGGGGCAGGGGCAGCCGGGGCTTGGGGGCGGGCCAGGGTAGGTAAACGGAACAATGTACGAGGTTGGGTGGGTTGGTTTGACATTTTATTAAGATGAAATGTGCAAAAATGGCTGAAAGAAAACTAATACAAGCAAGCAATTAGAGACTTAGGAATGGGGTACAAAAATAGATAGCCAATGTGTGCTGTTATTTATAGTATTTTACAATGAATGAGGATCCAACTTGTGAGAAAGAAAGACACGCCACAGAAAGAGGGTGAGAGAGGAAACATGCAAGGCATCAGATGCTGCACTGCATTTGACAAATGTTCACCAACTTAAGTTTGGTATACAATTCATGAGTAGTCATGCATACAGAAGGGTTTGCATGCCTTCCAGCCCATGAATGATGGGACTTTACTCTAAAATAAAGTGTCTCCTCATTGAAATAATTAAATAAACCAACGTTGGGAAACTGTTAGCATCCATCTTATAAGAAGTGAGAGATTAATTATCATACCAATTTTTGTTGTGAATTTTATGTGTGCTTGGATGCAAACCTATAATATTTGTGGGCCTGTGGTTTTCCATATAGTTATTTACGAAGAATTTATTTTTCAGTGCAAGATTTTTCTTTTAAAGAAATCATATAGAAACAGCATTTGTGATTCTAATTCTTTGAATTTTCCGACCCACATTAGGCAAAATAACGGCTTAACTCTAGCAAGATAGCATATTCTACCATCTTTGAACTGCTCCAAACTTGACAAATTTTTAAGTTTGAGAAATGATATTTGTAATCTTAGAGTTCGTAAGTTCTGCACACTCCTTTTAAAAAAAGTTAGTAAATTAGTACCCACATTAAAAAATCATTCTTTTAACTGTAGACCCAATCATTTTCAAAATAAGTGATCGGTGCTTGCACAACCTAAGAGACTATATTATTACTCTTTAGATTTCATAGTCAAGAAACGAGGTCCGGCTAGGGCTAGGCAACCAAGGCCCCCATAATTAAAAAAAAAAAAAAAAATTATCACCCTCAAAATATAAATTACAGAAAAGAGATGATTAGATACAAGGTGGGAAAGTCTTACCTAAAATGGTAATTTTTGGTTAAAAAATCAGTAAATTTAGAAGTTTTACTCAAACCTAAAATGTAAAAAATGTTCAAACAATGGTGAAACTAGAATAGAAATGAAGAAATGATGATGTATTACTTTTGAATATTTTCTAAAATATGATATATATATATATATATATATATGTATTTTGGTATTGATGACCTTGATTTTTTTTTTCAAAATGAAGTATTAAAAGAAGTATTACCAATATATTGGAGATAGCACTCCAATTAAATACAAATTGGATTCTCTTTTAAATTGTGATATTCTTATATATATATATATGTAATGATTAATTAGCAAACCAATAATATTTTTTTGCATATAAAAAGTTAAGTCCAATTTTTCAATAAAATTTCATTCTTTTATATTTAAAATATTGTTATCATTTTAAATTAATTAAAATCTCACATTAATGGCTCGATCGCTTTAACTAGGCCACACAATGGAAGAAACCATAGGATCAGTTGAGTACTCACTATTGGGCACAATTAATTTTCTCGTTGTTTTGGTTGTTTAATGTGTATTGTTGATTTCTTTATATATATATATATATATAATGGAATAACGGAAGTTAAGCATATTGCTGATAGATCTATATATGACTGTGATTGTTGCGGCTATCTCATGCTTGAACAAAAGCGTAAAAGAAACACTGTTTTAAAATTCCTAAATCATGGTCAACATTGCAAATATATGAACACCATTCACCTGGATCGTTCCTGTCTGTCTAGCTTGCTTCTGACTTTGCTTGCTCCGATAGCAAGATTCTGATGCTCTCTACAGCTTTTTTCCTTTTACCTTTTCCTCAGTCTGGAGATATGCCTCAGCCAGCTTCTTCAAGTACTTCGCTTTAATGTACGTACGGATTAAACTCTCTCTTTTTAGTTTTGCAAGATGTTCGATCGGGGGCTGTTCTTGTAATTCAAATACTAGAAAAACGGCCACAGTACGTGTAAAGGAATAGTGGAGATCCCAATATCCCTATGGCGACTCAATGAAAACCCAAAGTACTATATTTCTCATCGTTTCAAGAGAGAGAGAGAGAACTTAGCAGCATATATATATATATATATATATATATATATATATATATATATATATATATATATGAATATGAGACATTGACGATTTGAAACAAAGTATTATTAATTTTTCAGCTAGATTTGAAATTATATTTAAGAGAGCTTAATATACTCTTTTTTTTTTTTTTTAAATTCTTTAGTGACATATACACTTTGGGTTTGAAGATCAATACATGAATCAATGGCTTTTCATGAGCAATAGCATGATTAAGACATACTTTGGTTGCTACTCACTTTCCCTTGTTGCTAGGAAAGGAATATTACTGGCCCCAACAAATTAGATTTTAAACGATTTTATGTTGATTGAGTTAATTGATTATTTACTGTACAAGAATATCAAAATAGTGCATAATTTCATAAAGAATAATGCTATGCACCACACCTTCATCTCACTACATATGTAAGATGCGGCACATTTATCATTATTGGATAATAAAGAATCAACTAATAAAGGATCATCCAATAGTGATACATGTAACACGTTTTATATAATGAGATGAGAATATAATATTAATATGGTATATAGAATTTTCCTTTCACAAAAACAAAAAGTTTATTTCTTTTTGTTAGTCATGTCCTTATGCATTCATACTTTTCTTTTATTTTTCTTACAAGTTATTCCTATCCTAAGTGCCTTTCCTTATGAACATTTTATTTGTTTATTTGATGCTATCTATTAAGATTCTTCTTAAGAAGTGCTAAAACTATCTTTTTAATTCTCAAAAATAAACATCATGCACCATATATAGCTATTAAATTGATTATGTTCCTTTAAAAATCACCCTCTATCCAATTAGCATTGTTCGTCATAACCCAACCCTTTGTAGAAGGCGAACCATTTTGGGCCCAAGCCCAGCCCATATAAGCCTCTTACCCAACTCTATTTTTCCTTCTTTTTGCTTGTTCTACTAGAATTCTTATATTCTCTATCATAGATAGCTACAAGAAATAAAAGGATCAAAGGTGGTAGTATTAGCCAGGGTGCTCCTAAAGTCCACCACATTTTCGTTGATGATGATAGTATCTTGTTTGCCAAGTTACCTTGGAGGCAAAAGTTTGAATCCTACGTATTCTTTCATTTGATGAAAAACCATTCTACCTGGAATACCAATAAGTATGGGGTGTGCAAGAGCTTAATCAAAAAATGTATTAGGCACTATGGGGTGTGCAAGAACTTAAATAACACAATAAATACTCAGGCCTTCCTTCTTATGGAAAGATCAAGAAAGCTAACATTCAAAGACTTCAAGGATATGGAGGAAGTTGTAAGACTTAAAAGAAGAGCATCATATAAAGTAGGAAGGGAGATTGATATGAACTCAACTTAGGAATGTAATCCCTTGACTCAAGAAAGCTAAAATCAAGTCAACTGGAAAATCTAAACCCGTTGAGGAACTCGCTTCGAAAACTTAGATTATATGAAAATCTAAACCCGTTGAAAAAAATATCTTAAAAACCTAGATTACAAGGACGAACACCACAAAAGTTGTGATTTACCTTTGATAAGTTTAAAAGTTTATTTAATAACAAGATGATATAAACTCAATTCAAAATGAATAAAATTCATCAAATTTCATAAATTGTTGAAAATTAGACTATAAGAGATTTGAATATGCATTCCCAAAACAAAACCCTAGAAAAACAAAATGAGAGTCTCCCAAAAATAGCCCTAGCCAAATTCTATCCCCCAAGAGAACCCTATGGTCGGTGCCCCTCTTGTAATCCCACACAATATTGCATCTCTTAAATCCCCAGTTCAACAAAAAATAACTTTCCCAACATGCCCTTGAATAGGTGCCCCCCTTAAGTCCTTCTCATAATAAACCTAATTATTTTTAACTAATAAAATAAATCATTCAAATGAATTAAACAAATTGGAAGCCTTCAATAACAACAGGCCCAAACAATAACTCTAAGTCATGTCTTTCATAACTTGTATCAAGTGGATCAAAATTGGTTCTCTTTCTTTCAAGCCCATGTTGAGTGTTGGTCACTTGCTAGTTTCATCTCAAGTGGATTGCACTAATCCTTGCATTGATTCCTTAATTTTCTTAGCTCATGATCTTGTAATTGACCCATATGGAACTTGCAAAGGATATTTAAAACTAGGTCCATCTTGTACCAATCATTCCCTATATCCTTAAAAGGATTCGACCTCGAATTTTTACCTACAATAAAAGGAGAAAAATCAGAAACATTGAAAGTAGCAGACACATTATACTCACTTGAAAGATTCACTTTTTATGCATTATTATTAATTTTCTTAAAAATTTGAAACAGTCCATCTCCTCGAGGATGCAACTTAGTCCTTCTATGGGTTGGGAATTTTTCTTTGTGCATATGAATCCATATCCAATCTTCTGGTTCAAAGATGACACGCATTCACCCTTTATTGGCTTGGGAAACAAACGTCTCATTCTTTTAGACAATTTGAAACCGTACCCTCTCATAAATGACTTTATTAACTCTGCCTTCTTTTGTTCATCCAAGCTACTCTTGCCATCTACAGGTAAAGGCATCAAGTTTAAAGGAGCAAGTAGATTAAATCCATAAACAATTTCGAAAGGAGAATATGAAGTAGTAGTATGCATAGTCCTATTATATGCATACTCTATAGATGTCAAACAATCCTCCCAAGTTTATAAATTCTTATGAATAATAGTGCGTAAAAGCTAAGTTAAAGTCTTATTAACTACTTCAATCTGGTCGTCAGTTTGTGGATGATAAGTAGTTGGAATTAAGAGCTTAGTACCCAACTTACCCCACAACACCTTCCAAAAGTAGTTAAGGAATTTAACATTCCTATCAGAAACAATACTCCTAGGCACACCTTGAAGTCGTACTATCTCTCTGAAAAACAATTCAGCTATATTTGTGGTATCATCAGTTTTATGGTACGGAATGAAATGTGTTATTTTGCTAAATCTATTCACAACCAGAAAAATAGAATCTCCACCCCTTTTTGTCCTAGGCAGCTCTAAAACAAAGTTTATAGATATGTCTATCCATGGCTCACTAGGAATAGGTAAGGGTGTATACAACCCATATGGTAGAATTTTAGATTTGGCATTTCTACATGTAATGCACCTGCCACAAATGTGATTGACGTCTCTTTTCATCTTAAACCAAAATAAATGTTCATGCAAAATGTCTAAGGTTTTCTTGACACTAAAGTGTCCCATTAATCCCCCACCATGTGCCTCATGCAGCAGTAACTCACTCATAGAATAACTAGGCATACACAGTTTGCTTTCTTTAAACAGATAACCATCATGCTTTTAAAACTTACCAAATGTTGTCTTTTCACATGCCTATACACATCAGAAAAATCAGCGTCATCGGCATACATGTCTTTCACATATTCAAACCCAAGTATTTTGGCACTCATAGAAGTAAGAATGACATACCTTCATAATAAAGCATCAACAATAATGACATAAGGAAAGGTCTCAATGTATTCCATTCATCTAGTATGTCTCTTATTCAACTTACTTTGACCCTTGAGATGTTTTAATGATTCATGATCAATGTGGATCACAAATTCCCTATGCCACAGGTAGTGCTGCCAAGTCTCTAAAGCATGAACAAGAGCATAAACCTCTTTGTCATAAGTAGGGTACTTCAAGCATGCCCCACTTAGCTTCTCACTGAAAAAGGCTATAGGCCGTCTTTCCTACATCAAAACGGCTCTAATCCCTATTCCTGAAGCATCATATCCAATCTTAAAAGTTTTGTTAAAGTCAGGTAATGTTAACACATATACAGAGCATAACCTTTCTTTAATAGTAGTAAAAGCATTATCTTTATCAGCTCCTTAATGAAACCCAACATTCTTTTTAATTACTTTAGTGAGTGGTGCAACAATGGTGCTAAAATCTTTAACAAAATACTGATAAAAGCTAGCTAAGCCATGAAAGCTTATTACCTCATTGACGCTCTTAGGTGTTAGCCACTCCTTGATGGCTTTGATTTTTTCTTCATCCACCTCGATACATTTTGTATTAACAACATAACCAAGAAAAATAACTTTTTCCATGCAAAAGGTACATTTCTTAAAATTAGCATACAACTTTTCACATCTTAACACTTCAAACACATATCTCAAATGCTCAATATGTTCATTTAAGTCCTTATTGTATATTAGGATATCATCAAAGTACACAACCACAAGCTTACCTCTGAACGCATGTAGGACATGGTTAATTAATCTCATGAAAGTACTAGGCGCATTTGTAAGTCCAAATGGCATAACCAACCATTCATAAGCCAATACTTAGTTTTAAAAGCAGTTTTCTATTCATCACCCTCTTTCATTCTAATTTAATGGTGCCTACTTTTAAGATCAATTTTACTAAAAAGATATGAACTATGCAATTCATCAAGTATATCATCTAATCTAAGAATGGGATGGCGATACTTTAGTGTAATATTGTTGACCGCCTTGCAATCAACGCGAATCCTCCATATCCCACTCTACTTTGGCACTAGTAGCACTGGCACTGCACATGGTCTCATACTCTCCCTCACGTACCCATTACTCATCAAATCCTCAACTTGCCTCTGAAACTCATTTGTCTCTTCTGGATTACTCCTCTCTGGGCACAAAATCAATCTGATGCTCAATGCTTCTAATGGGTAGCAACTCATTCAGCATCTCCTCTGAGAATACATTCTCAAACTTCTGTAACAAGGAAATTGCCAAACTAGGAAGAGACTAGTTAGTTTCATCAAGATTAAGATAAGACTCTTTATAGACAAGAAAAGATATAGGGCGATCTGCTAAGAAAGCCCTCTTAACCTCACTCATTTTTGCCTAGAAACTCACTTTTGGGTTTCCTTTTCTCTCCGCAAGCTCTCTTTCTTTTTTCTCTCGTGGCTCCACTATTTTTTCTTTACACTCAGCCACCTCTCTATTTTCCTTTTCACTCTTTATTTTTTGCTTATTTTTACTCTCACTCTTTCTTTTTTGCTCAATCTCTTCTTCACTCTTTATTTTTTGATCACTCTCATTTTCACTTTTTGTTTTATTTATTTTATTTATTTTTATTTTTAATCACGCTCATTTTCACTCTTTCTTTTTTAAACAACCTCACTTTTCAGTTTCAGTTGGTTCTCATAGACTTGTTTTGGAGTTAAAGAAGCAAGTTTAAATGTTTTGCCCTCCTTTACAAAGCTATACATGTTTTTGAACCCATCATGGGTCACCCATTATCATACTGTCATGGCCTCCCCAACAAAATATGGCTAGCATGCATAGGCACAATGGCACAAAACACCTCATCCTAATACTTCCCAATTGAAAAAATAACTAACACTTGTCTATCCACCCTAATCTCCCCACAATCATTCAATCACTGCAACTTGAATGGACTAGATTTTTTCAAGGTAGGTAAAGTCAATTTCTCAACTAAAGTAGTGCTAGCAACGTTAGTATAACTCCCCCATCAATAATCATACTACATGCCTTGCTATTGGTGTCGCATCTAGTATGAAAAATATTCTTTCTATGTTGCTCTACATCATTGATAAAGGGTTAGAATTGCATGATTAAGTTGTTTAAATGAGTGATTTATTTTATCAAATAGGGATTGAACACTTAATTATGTATCAAATTCTAATATTGAATGTCAAATTAATTGATGTCAATATTTTATACACAAAGTTCTATATTTGCCTTTGAAAGAAATACATTTTTTTATGCAATGCAGAAAATAAAGAGAAGCAACCACTCACGGCTGAAACAAAACTCAACACATGCACATGCAAAAGGAAAAGCAGCAGCAGCATTCACATGCAGGAAATATCACTCGGACAGCAGTGCAGTTTTACAGGAAAACATGGTAGCTCACTCACACATGCAGCAGCTCACACACACATGCAGAAAGTGAAAACACACATGCGGAAATAGCACTCGGACGTGCAGCAGCTCTCATCACACATGCATCAGAAAGTGGACAGCATATCCAGAACACAGAACAGCAACCAAAAAGTGAAGAAAACACATGCAGAAAAGCCAAGCACATGCATCACTCGGGCAGCACCTTAAATGTAGAAAATAAAGTGTAAAGCAGCCCACGGCAGAAAGCTTACCTCAATACAGAAGCTGGAACTCACGGCAGGACAGCACATGAAGCAAAAAACTCTCGGCACACATGCAGAATTCTCAAACATCACATGCAGCAGGAAAACAAGCAGCCATGCACATGCAGAAAACAGAAAAGGAAGAAGCCACTCACGCACATGCAGAAAGTTAACACTCAAACCAGCACATGCAGTAGAGCTTTAACCTGAAAGCACACATGCAGAAAGCTGAAGCTCACACATGCAGAAAGTTAACACTCAAACCAGCACATGCAGTAGAGCTTTAACCTGAAAGCACACATGCAGAAAGCTGAAGCTCACACATGCAGAAAACAACTTACAACTCACGGATGGGAAGCTCACTCACACATGCAGACCCTATAAAAGAGAGTACCAGACCACACAGGAAGGGGGGTTTTTTTAGTTTAGACGAACTGTTTTTCTGGATATTACGTAGAGTAGACCGAAAGGGGGAATTAGTTGTAGTTTTCTTTCTTTCCTGTATTTCTTTCTTTCAGTCGGCAGCTTCTTTCTTTGTTTCATTTTCAGTCTTAAGTTTATTTTTTTTTGTGGAAGACGTGTTCTACTAGTTTCGGTCTTAAGTTTTACTTATTTTATTTTCAGTATTTGTTTCGTTTTGGTAAAGGGGATTCGCTCGCTTTTATTTTCATTCTCGTTTTTTTATTTACGATTACTTCGTTTAGCATTTTTTTCTTTCTTTCTTCCTTCGTCCAGTTTAACATTTAATTTACGTTACTTTCGATTTTCATTTTCATCTTGTTCTTGGAAAGTTTAGCTTTAGTTCTCTTGCGTTCGGCGTTATTCATTTTTTTTTTTTTATTTCTTTTTACAGATTTTATTATGGCTTCACTTAGATTTATTATTGTTACTAAAAATAACATGTGTAACTAATTTCTAAAGCTTGGGTTGTGGAATGAGATTTAATTTATTTTAGATTCTAATTTGATGCAATATTTTGTTGTTTAATGTTTATTTCACTAAGTTACTAGTCGGATTCAAATGGAAAATAGATTGCGGCTCTTGCTCTTGTTTTGTTGTTGACGTAAGGCACAACAAAAGCTTGAAATTATCAAGGCTTCTTTCGATTGATTATAAATGTAAGTTTGACTAGTAAATTAGAGAATTTCTTGAGAAAATATTGCAAAAACTTGAGCTTAATTTTTATCTTCCGAATATCAATACCTTGACTGGATTGGTAATTGAGAAATTATCTAGAATCCGAAATAAAAGAATCTCAAACCCAACCCAAGTGTTTGTTAATTTGCCTTTTTTAGAAACTCTAATTTCAACTTTGATTATTTGTTGCATAGCATTTTAATTTTATCTCTCATACTCGATTCATTTGTTACTCACAAATCCCTTATACGCTTTGATAACCCATTGTCCCTGTGGAATATGATCCTGGACTTATCCTTGATACAACTTGACACTTCTATACTTGGAAGCACATTCGAAACCGAGTCAATCATCTATCCTAATTTGTGTATAGAGAGCATGCCTCGCAACAAGAGACTCACCTGTCACGGGGCATTCCACTCCATCATCATCAATAGAATTGACCAACTCGGGCATCTCATCACTATCACCCTCACTCTCACTCTTAGTCATCTCCTCCTCATTGTCATGCATAATCATCACCAGTTTGTTTGAACATTGAGAAGCGATGTGTCCTGAGTTTGTTGCTAGTTCCCTCATCTTTTCCCTTAGGTGGTTTGGTCTTTCCTTTTGTTATAGTTTGATCATTTTTATCCCACTTTGATTTCCAAGTAGTGCTAAAAACCGAAGTGTACATTGCTGTCCCTTTTCTCTTTAGTTGACTATCCACATTCATAACCATGTGCACCATGTCTTCTATCTCCACATAATGTTGCAACTCAACCACATTGGCTATCTTCCTACTCAAACCACACAAAAATCTAGCCATAGTGGCTTCCTGATCCTCATCTACATTAGCCTGTATCACAGCCACCTCCATCTCCTTATGGTAAACCTCCACACTCCTAAAACCTTGTGTAAAATTTTGTAATTTCTAGTAGAGGTCTTTATAGTAGTGGCTAGGTACAAATCTCCACCTTATGAGAGCTTTCAACTCACCCTATGTCTCTATAGGCCTCTCATAATTCCTCTTCTTATTAGTCACTAATTGATCCCACCAAATAATAGCATAATCAATGAACTCAATTACCGTCAATTTCACTTTCTTCTCATCTGAATAATTATGACAATCGAAGATTAACTCTATCTTTTTGTCCCACTCTAGATAAGCTTCAGGGTCAATTCTACCTTAGAATGATAGTATTTTTATGTTGATACTCTCAAGGTTTCTATCTTCTCCAACCCGACCCCCTGGGTTCCCCCTAAGTCATCTTTCACGCCAAAATCTTATATGCCTACCCATCACAACTTCAGATGTTAAGTCTTCCCCATCCTCACCATTTCCTTCATTCTCATACTCATGTTCCCTTCTAGGCTCATGTGTTCTCCTATCTCTCCCACTAGGCAAATTTCTAATCACTTATCTTCTCAATTTATTCTACCTCTCACTTCCCCCAACACCAAATTCAATCGCTCAAACTGTTGTTGCATACCTTGCAACATAAAGAATAAATTATCTGCCATTCCCTTCAGTGATGAGTCACTCTTGTGAGACATCGACATGCGTTGTACAAAAAGAATGTTAATAATAAAAAATCTCACACACTCCCTTACGTCTTTACACTTGAATAATAGCACTCCACTCAAGTTTCACTCTTAATTGACTTTTTCCCGATAATAGTCTCACACTTTCTTGCCTTTGACCTCAAAAGTTTTCCTGCTCAAGTTTTTTAAGAACTAATTAAAGTAAATCAAGACAATATAACCTTATTTTTTATTCCATAAAACAAGAAAAAGAAACAAAGAAGGAGTAAAATAACACGACACTCAAGAAATTTGTACAAGGGAAAGAGCAATTACAAGACAATATATCAACTATAATGATGTATTAAACCCCTTTGATGATAAGGCTCAATCAACAATTTTTTTTTCTATATTTTTTTTTATTTGTTTTCTTTTCTTTTCTCGCTAATTCAATAAAAAACAGCAATATTCAATTGTGACAATCAAACAATTAAATTCAAACACATAAAATTTGACAAGAAAATATAAAAGAATCAACGAAACTCCAAGATGATGCTTTTGATAGCCCTAAAGATGAAATTTCGGCAGCCACACCTACAAAGGAATTCAATCAACAACAAATAAAAAAAAAACCCCTAATTGAAGGAATTTTCGACAGCCCAAATTTCAGCCAGCCATTTTTTTTTTTAATCAACCCTAGAACAATGAAACTCTAAAATTAAATTAAAGTAAATGTACAAGAACTAAAAGATAGAATCATACTTAATTGGAAACTTTGCTCTGAATACCAAATGATATGAACTCGTAGGAATAGAATCCCTTGAATCTACAATCAATTTGAAAACTCACTTTAGAAAGCCAAAATCAATCCAAATGAAAAATCTAGACCCGTTGAGGAACTCGTTTCAAGAACTAGATTATATTAAAATCTAGGCCCGCTAAAGAACCTGTCTCAAGAACCTAGATTACAAAAAGGAACGCTGTAAACATTGTGATTTACTTTTGATAAGTTCAAAAGTTTACTAAAAAAGAGAGGAGATAAACTCAACTCATAATGAATAAAATTCATCAAATTTCATAAACTATTTCAAATAAGGCTACAAGAGATTTAAATATACCTTTCCAAAACAAAACCCTAGCGAAATAAAATGAGAGTATTACAAAAATAGCCCTAGCGAAATTCTATCCCCCAAGAGAACCCTATGGCCAACGCCCCTCTTGTAATCCCACATAATATTGCATCTCTTAAAATCCTAATTCAGCAAAAAAATAACTTTCCCAACAAGCCTTTGAATAGGCTCCCCTTAAGTCATTCTCATAATAAATCCAATTATTCTAAACTAATAAAATAAGTTGGAAGCCTTTAATAACAATAAGCCCAAACAATAATTCTAAGTCATATCGTCCATACCTTGTATCATGTGGATAAAAGCTAGTTTTCTTTCTTTCAAGCCTACCTTGAGTATGGGCTTTTGCTATCTTCATCCCAAGCGGATTGCATTAATTCTTGCATTGCTTCTTTAATTTTCTTAGCTCTTGATCTTGTAATTGGCCCATCTGAAACTTGAAAAAGATCTTTAAAACTAGGTCCATCTTGGTGCCATCAGAGATTCTTATTAAGGTAGGAATACATGCTAAACATACACTAAGCTGATTAGAGCTCTTGATCTTGCTATGTAGAACTAGAGATGATGGATGCCAAATTTTGGTTGGGGTAGCGTGAAGATGAAAGGAAGATTCGCTGAGTGAGATGATATACGCTCTTTGGCTATCCAAGTATGTTTGAGGTATGAGTTTTAAAAATCTACAAGCCTTTAATCTTAGAGTAGTCTCAATGGTTTATGTAAAATACAAATTTCTTCTAATTATGTAAAAATTTGTTGAAAACAAAGGTCCAATGGATTATGTATCCTATCTTGATTTTCCATTTAATAAACCCGCTATATGTAGTGGGTACTGTTTAGCTTCTAAACAATATTGTATTGTTTATCTCTCATTTCATCCTCATTTGTTTTCACTTTAGCTCTCTCAAGTTGATATTGACTCGTAGTTAATGACTTGTGATAAAAAGTTATACTATCATTTTGGGCTTAAGGGTTGTATGCGAAAGTGGATATTGCTTTGTTCTCCTCCGAGTTGCCTTAGTTCAAACAAGTATTTAGCTGTCATTGGTTGGAGTTTGTGTATAAACCATGATATGATGAAAATGCATAAGGGACAAAATGTATTGTTGCTCCTTGTTTAAACAAATGGTTTTATTCTTGTAATATAATCTAATTTTTTCATCTTTTAATTTTACTTCTAATATTTGTATGATTTATATATTTTTTATTTTACATGTATAGTACAAAATTACATCACATTGTATATGTAGAAAGATATTGCAAATATAAAATATATGACGATATTGCGAATTTATGGATAGTTAGAGAAAATTCTTTAATTTAATGAAAAAGATAAACAAAAGCATTTAAATGATATTGAAAAAAAATAGATAAGCTGATGTATAGTATATTATAAAAGTTATTAGTTAAAATAGAAAAAATGATTTTTGGTTCTGTATTTTAGAAAACAAGATACAAAAACTAGTACGAGTGCAATTAGATTATTATCAAAATAGGGGTGGAGATTGGTTCAAAAGCCTAAATTAGAGTCTCTTTGGCTTAACACAATTGTTCTAAAGTATTATTAGATATTCTCTTTTTCCAAACATTTCTTAAACATAAAACACTTTCAATTTTAAATATTTAGCATTTTCATGAAATCATTATCTAACCATTACAACTTTTCTAGACTCTCAAACAATACAAATTTTTTATATTTCAAAATAAAAATTATATTAAAAAATTATATTCGATTTTTTTTAACTTTATAATATTTTAATATAATTTTTTCTTTCTTATTTCTCAAAATCCAATAAAATATCATAACTCTAACTATTTCACTATTATTCACAAAATATATTGAGATATTCTAAATATCTTATAAACGGTCCCATATTGTTAGACAAAGTTTCTAATAATAAATACTTCCCAAAACTTCCTCCATTTATGTTGGTGTCCAGACAAAACCCTAATATAGATGGAGAAGTATCATTTCTGCAAAGAAGATATTAGTTGTGGGCTGCTGTTGGAGAGTTGGGGATGGTCAAAGTATTCAAATCTGGAATGACATCAAATAGCAACAAAAGAAGATGGTGTCTCATTTTAAACAATTTCCACGAATGATCTTATAAATTATATGAATAAATGATGATGGAATAATAAGACAAGTTGATTTGGGATGAGAATAGGGAAGACGCATTTTCTCTAAAATTGCTTATTTAATTGTTGTAATGCTTCTTAAATTTGTTTCAAAGTGCTTTAATTTGGCTGAAAATCAATGTTTTGGTCCACCCTTTGAAACTTGAAGCTACCTAATAAAGTTTAAGTATTGGTTGGGAGGGCTTGTATCGATAGCCTTCCAACGAACTACAAGTACTTATTGAAAAGTGACATTATAAGTAGTGATGTTCGTGATAACTGTGAAGATAAAAGTGGAGATCGTAGCAATACATACCATTTGTCATTGCCCTAAAAGAAGGTTTGGTTGGACATAATTAGTGAAGCCTCAATTTGTCTTAGATCATAAGCATTCATGATTTGACATTGTTGTTTGGGATTTAATGAGAAAAGGGAACTTGGAGACTCTCTTCATCATCATTTTCGGAACCATTGTTTGGGAAATTTGGCAATGTAGAAACTTGGGAATTCATTATGCAAAGACTCTAGATCCAAAACAGGTTATTAAGTGTAGCTTGAATTATGTGTTTTAGAACGATTTTGTCTAATAGAAAAATATCATCACCAATAATGAAAGTTCTATAGTGCATCATGTCTTCCCCGCTTGGTACTCTGAAACTAAAATTTGGTTATGTAATTTTTCCTATTCCCTCTTACTAATTCCCCACAAAACTCAATTTCTTATTCCCTCCAAAAGGAGGAATTAGATAGAATATAAACCATTCTGATGATCCTCTTGTCATACATTTTCTATTCGGGTCTCTTTTTCACATATATTTTATTTTGTAGTTTGCTTATTTTCTATGATTGATCACATCATTTATTTTCCTCATTAATTTGTTGCTATCTTTACTTATTATTAATCATGTTAAAGTTGAGATGGTATTTTCAATTGGAGGACTATCAAGTTTTGCTTCTTTTCAAACCATTATCAATCTTTTCAAAGAAGGACAAGACGTAAAATCTCATCCGAAAAAGAAACAAACATTTTTGAAGTAATTATTAATTAGTTAAACAAACAATTAATTAACTCATATATCTCAATATTTATTGTTTTATTTTCTTTCATTGTCTCATAACATATTAATTTATCACAATCTCAAATTAAACTAAACCTTATATTAGAATCAATAATTTTGCTATTAAAACACAGTAGAACAAAATCTTATTAGTAAAAAAACCATCAAACTATAAGCCAATCGCCTCATTTGTTTTTACAACTCCTCTAAACTCATTTCGTCTCATCATTACAATTTTTACACAATAAAATAAGCAATTCAACTTTTTCAAATTTCAAAACAAAAATAATAGTAAAAAGTATATTTTAAAAATATTTTATTCAATTTTTGACGTTAATCTCAGCCCATCTCATCTCCTCTGCGAAGACAAATGAGGTCAGCCCAGGCTAGAAAATTATAATGCAAATTTCTTAACTCACTCCCTCCCAAATAAAAAGTGTGCTATTATCACAAGGAACTTCAAACTTTTCAAGGTTTATGCGACATTCTTAAAAGAGATGGTGGTCCTCAATATCCATAGCATGTCATAGTTGAAAAGCAAGCTACCAAATTTCTCCACATTATATCACATAATGTGAAGAACCTTCATATTGCATTCTTGTTTTGTTATTTGGCCGGATGAGATGAGTAGTCATTATTTTTATGAAGTGTTAAGATTTATAATTGAACTTGAAGTCCAACTTCTTCGATTGACTAATGGAATGAGTGTTGCCTGAAATACTTGTATAAATGAGAGGTTTTATCCCTATTTTAAGATAAAAATAGGAAGCCCACACATTTTTCTGCCATATTAACACTACAACACAATTTGCCTTTTGTGATAGAGGAAACCGTCATAAAAAATGATAAAAACGTCACTAAAGATATTTGGTCACCACGACCATCACCTAATGTGCATCACAAAAAATAAATGGTGATAGTTTACTATGCAACCCTCGCTAAAAATATTTTTAGCGACAATTGGAGGTGTTTTATTTGGTATAACGTTCAAACGTGGCATTTTTCTATGACAGTTGAAATCTATCATAGAAAGTATTGTTCGTATGTCCAACAGAACGTTTGAATGTCAACCAGACCGATTGACATTCAAACAAAAGACGTTGATGTTAGTTGATTATGGTTCAAACGAATCATCTTTACATTTGAACGTTAACTGCATTATACACTCGAATGTCTTATAGAACATTAACGGATGAATGTTTGAAAGTAATGGGTATAACGTTCAGACGTTCGAATATTAACGTATAAGCATTCGAACACAATTGAGAGTGCTGAGGTTTGTTCGAACGTTTTGTTCGTTTGAGGGTGATTACGTTCGAATGTTGGATTGTACGTTCAAATGTTATGTTATAATTTTGTGTAATTATGTTCGAACATTAGTTCACATTCGAATATTTTTTATTTATATTTGAACGTACAAATAAGAAATACTAATTTCATAAAATTAAAAAACATACAAATTGTATCATATTACACTATCATTTAACAACTAACAATATCTTATAAAGTTTCAAACTTAGATATTAAAAGTTACATACAATGATAAAATTGATAAAATTCATTTATTTTTTTTTTAACTTACCCACTACGATTTTGTTGTAGTGACATAACAAGCTCCATTTGCACCATCATCTCCTGCTACACTTGCTCTTGGCCTTCACTGTGTATTCTCTCCTCTTGGTCTCTCTGTTGCTCCTACAAATGCGTCTCTAAATCATACTAGCGTTCCAAGAGAGACTCCATCTCTTGTTGTCTCGACCTTATATATTTATCAGAAGCTGACTACAGCTCCATCATTTTTGCCTACAATTAGAAAAAAAAGACATAAGAAGTAATGTATTAAAAGAAATACAAATAAAAATTAAATTATTCACATGTTGTATAATTTATTGAACAAAATTAATACTGCTTACATAATTATCTACTGCGGTAGGATTCATCAACTCACTACACTCATTAGTGTGAGCTGTAGTATAGATATGGATGAGGAAAAAAATTTCAGGATCATTACGTTTCTAACAAAGCCACATTAGCAATTTTAAAAGATAATGTTAATATTTAAATAAAAGTATTTCAGAAAAATAAATAAATTTCTATAAGTTATTATTTACCATTTTCTCATCAAAACGATAGAATGACCTTGAACTAGCACGATGGTGGATAGTCAGAGCGAATCTTTTTTGTGTATTTGTAGAACTTAAGTGTTACAAAATTAATGAAGCATACAAATTGTAATATATATACTTATAATACATAGAATGAATATAAATGTAAATAATTAAAGGATATAAATTTGGAATACCTGATAATCTAGACTTGTGAAAAGATCACAACACTTCCTCCAATTGTCTAACTTCATCTTCTAGAAAGGGTATTGCACAGCCTCTTCCAACATCTCAAACTTCTTGAAGTGGTCATGACATGATACCTCGTGACATTGGAATAGTGTAGCCATCAACTCATTCACAGTTCTCAAATGTTCGCTACGGCTAAAATCGAGGTCAAATTCATCCTAATAAGTGAATTACATAAAAAATATGATATATTAATTTGGGTGAAAAAATGTACTCTCAAAGTAAACTAACTAGCACACGACTCTGAATGTGCTCCCTAATCTCATTCGAAACATCTCGCCATGATCACACATAAAATAATGCATAAGCTCGGACTACTGTATCAATATAGGAGGAAAGTGCTGTTGCACTATCATCAACACCCCCAATGGAATTATCAAGCATGATGACCTTAAGTTTTCCGTGCTTTCTATTTTTCTTAAGAGAAATGCCACGTGTATAGCCAAGACTGTGGTGAGTGGATGCATCAACTAATAGATAATAATAGAATTATAGTTATATAGTTATTGAAAGTATTTAAAATATAATTAATTATCAACAACATTTCCTTACTAGTAGGTGTCGACTGCCTGTCTGTTTCCTGCGTGTTAACTTCTTCAGGAGCAGATTCCTCGGGTGGGGAGTCCTCAATGGGTTTGGGAGTTGGCGAATAAGGCACATTTCTTCGTTGTCGTTTTGGCAGCATCTTCAAGAGTGATTAATATGATAAAGAAAATTAATTAGAAGAAATTATTCAAAGTATAATATTATATAGTCACCTACATGAGTAAAATATTTAGTACTTTTATTCTTCATCTTTGTATGTATTTTCCATGCTTGTTTCAGAATTTCTCTCAATAACATCTTTGTTATCATCATCAACATTTTCTTCGTCCTCCTTATCTACTTCTCAACATTTCCTTACTAGTAGGTATCGATTGGGTGTCTGTCTCTTGCATATTAACTTCTTCAAGAGCATATTCCTCTGGTGGGGAGTCCTTAACGGGTTCGGGACTTGGTGGATAAGGCACATTTCTTCGTTGTTGCTTTGGAAACATCCTTAAAAGTGATTAATATAATAAAGAAAATTAATTAGAAGAAATTATTAAAAGTATAATATTGTATAGTCACTTATATGAATAAAATATTTAGTACTTTTATTCTTCAAGTATGTAACCTTAAGAACAACCCTTGATGTTCAAGATTTTATGTCTTTTCAAAACAACTCCAAGGGCTCCAAAAATTTAATAACTTACTCTCAATACATTCATAACACATTTCTAAGAACTATCATGTTTTGAATCATCATGCCAAAATCCCAATTGATACATTCGGTTTTCACCCTTTCACCAAAATCAAAAACTATGTGGTTTGGTTTTGATCAAACCCTAAGATCCAAAATATATTATGAAATAAATCATAAATGATCAAAATAATATGGTTAATAACCAAGTCTTAGAATATATTTAAGCATCAAAACTAAGATCACGCGGTAAAATTTGCATCAAAACATAGATTTACCTGAAAATCTCAAATACAAGACCTATCCAAACCTTTCATGCATGAAAGTTTGTATCTTTAACAACAACACCATAAATCCTCAAATTAACATCATAACATGTAAGGCAAAGTCCTAGGAGCATCATATTTGAATATTAAAGCCATTTAATATTAAAGCCAATTGAGCATGCTTTCACCATAAAAAATTCAAGCTTGGTCGAAATAGAATCTGTTTTCAAACTCACAATTTTAAACTTTTTAGATCTTTGAAAAACTCTCATAAAAAACTTATAACAGGCAAAGAATCTTCATCAAACTTGTATATTAGCATGTTAAATATAATCCATAGAAAAATAGACCAGATCTCATCAATAACTTAGTCAAAATCTTCAAAATATCACACTTTTCAAAGTCCCTAAATCCCAAGCCTCATATTTTCTTAGCTTTTCTCATTTGTCGCCAATTCACCCCGTGAATCTTGTTATCTTGTGCTCGTTGACTCCACCAATAGCTTCTCATAACTTTGTTAACATTTTGTAGTAGGTGCTTAGGAAGTTTGAATAGACTCATGCTACTTTCACAGATGGTCAAAAAAGATTTTAGTTTGGGCTGGATTAAACCTTTTCATTCTAGTGGAGGATCTTTGATTTCCCATTTGCTCTATGCGGATAATGTGCTGATTTTTGTTAATGGAGGGAAGTCATCTATGAATAATCTTATGGTGGTATTGAAGAGGTATGAATTGATGTCAAGTCAATTGATTAATTTGAGTAAGTCATCAATGTTATTTTCTTCTTCTATTTCGGTTGAGAGAAAGATGGGCTTGAAGGAAATTTCTAGTTTCGTGGAGGGCAGCTGACCGTGCACTTACTTGGGCATGCCATTATATGTGAGATGCATGAGAAATAATATGTTTGATCCATTCTTGGCTAGATTCCAAAAGAAAGTGGCTTGATGGAAAAGTAAACTCTTATCTTTTGGGGGTAAAATTGTTTTAATCAAACATGTTCTAAATAGTATGCCAATTCATATGCTCTCGGTTTTGGATATTCCAAAAGGAGTTATCTTGGGGCTTAAGAAGATTTTCTTGAATTTTCTGTAGGGGAACTTAGTAGATAATAAAAATAGAAAGTGGATTTCTTGGAAGCAAATTTGTTTACCGGTGAAGGAGGGGGGACTCGGGATTCAGGCATTTCATGTGGTTCAAGAATCTTTACTTATGAAGTTTGTTTGTAAATTAATTAAAGGTGGTACGATGTGGTCAGATATTTTTGCTTCGAAATATGTTGGTAATGACCATATCTATTAAGTTATGCATGGGCACAAACGTTTGAGATTCTGGATGGGGGTGATGACCCTAATGCCGAGTGTACTAAACAACTCGAAGTAGATAATTCGGGGCGGTAATGTGAATTTTTGGTTGGATAATTGGTTAGGAGATGGACCATTAATGGATTATGTTCTTGTTATTGGGAGTGTTAACCTGCAAGTGCAGGAGGTTGTTGATGAAACGGGGCCCAACTTGTGTTGTTTACGTGAGCTGGTGAATGAGGAGACTCTCATGAAAATTTCTGATGCGAGCGTCCGGATACGATAGGGGAGAGATATATGTGTTTGGAAGAGCTTGGTTGATGGGGAATTCTCCCTAAATACGCATGGCAATTAATTCGGCATCGGGGGTGAAATGTGTACATGGAAGAAATGGCATATGTCTTTTTTGTTTGGAGAGCTAAGAGAAGAGCTATTCTGGTTGACAATGTTATTTGAAATTTAGGAATTCCTTTAGTCTCAAAATGTGAGTGTTGTGCTCAGCCTAAGGTGGAGACATTCCACCATTTATTATGTGAGGGGGATGGAGCTAAAATGATCTGGAGGTTTTTTTCCAAGGCATGTAGAGTTTGACTTCCGCAGATTCAACGTTGGGAGGGGATGATGTGGAGTTGGTGGCATAGAGCTTCTATGTGTTCTCAGGTTGGATGGCTTCGGGGGTCTCTTCCTATAGTCATTTCTTAGGCGATATGGAGGGCAAGATGTGCGGCAAGAATGAAAGGTACTAAATTCCTAACTAAAAATGTTATTAGATCAGTTAAAGTATGGATTAGAGACATTGCTTGCAAACTTAAAAAATTCTAGCTTATGGTCGGAGATGATAGGGAGGTTATGAAGCGGCTTGAATGCCCGGCAATTCCTATTTCTTCCAAGCCAATTAAGCTAGTTGCGTGGAGTCCACCGGAGAGAGGAAGAATAAAGTTGAATGTGGATGGAGGATCTTGCGGTAATCTAGGTGAGGCTGGGGGAGGGGGTATTATTTGAGATGCTAATGGTGACATCCTTGGAGGGTTTGCACATGCATATGGTCATGCCACTAATACCATTGCTGAATGTAGAGCTTTGAATGGTGGACTTCGATTATGTCGGCAATTAAATTTGCGGGATGTGTTAGTAGAATTGGATTCTGCTGTTATAGTTGGTTGGTTATCATCCGAGATATGCAAGTATTGGTTCCTTTGGAATTTTTGAGAGGAAGTGAAAAGCATGGTATGTGAGCTCAATGTTCGATTTCGTCATATCTATAGAGAAGCTAATATGGTGGCAAATTTCTTGGCAAAGCAAGAGTTTCAAGGTTTAACTTTAGATTTCTGTGATGCGTCTTCCATTCAAGGTTGTATTCGGGGATTAGTTTGATTAGGCAAACTTGGCCTGCCCTATATTAAATGGTGATTAGTGGGTGTGATGGTTTATTTTTGCCTTTGATTTTGTTGGCACCTGAGTTTTTGGCTTTTATTGTATATTTTTCATAACTCTAGGGTGGCCTTCGGGATTGTTTTCACGGTATTTCTCAATCATAAGTGATGATTTTTTAATAAATTTGGGACATGGTCTCTTTTGGATAGGGGACCTCTGTCTATTTACAAAAAAGAAAAAGAAAAAAAAGACCCATGATATAAGTAGGGATGGTTTGCACCACTGCTTTGAGAAGAATCTCCTTGCCTAATTGTGAGAGATATTAGTGTTCTAATTTCACAACCTGTCCTTCTATTACTTGTCTCTTTGAATTTCCTACACTCGACTCTTTTATAATTTTTTAAATATTTTTCTAATAAATAAAAAAAGAATTTTCAGCTTCGACACATTTTAATTATCTATATTATGTCATTTTTGAAGCACTAAGCATTTCTTATTTTTCTTTTATAGGTAAGTTAAAATTTTAATTATTGAAAAGTAGGCATAGCCAAGTAGACATGAGCTTTTCTTTTGTTAAACCACATCATTTCTCTTTTAATTGTTTGAATTAAACTAAATATAATTTAATTTAAGATTAAAATTTGAAAAGTTATGATATAAATTTTTATGTTCTTTTTTTTTTTTTTCAAAGTAAGCAAATTATCATTCAGATGAAGGAAATTATGATACATGAGAAGGGGGTGAGATTCCTCAACAATCACCCCATTACAGCAGTCACAGTGTAAAAGTAGAGGAAAAAAGAAAAAAATGTCTTGTAATCAAATACTTGGTTCCCACCCATTTTCTACAAAGAGAGCGTCATCTTAAAAGACATGTTTTTATTATTTGCATAGTTATGCAAACTATGGAGTCATTACTAGAGGCGGTGGAAGCTAAAGGTGCATTGCTGCTTGTTGTCTTGAGATGTTTCTTAGAGAGTCATGTATTCCCTTATTCAAGATCATCACTTAGGGAAAGCGGAAACATAGTAGGAAAACCAGCATCGAATAGATTGGATTGCAGCCTATCAAGTTTTTCACGTGCTTCTTTGGTAGTGTGTGGAGACCACGCGCCAGTGATTGTGAGATGAGGTGGGAAATCTACTTGTGTAGCGCGTGTAGCTGACAGACCCATCAAGGCAAGGTGGCTCGTGAAGGACACATGTGGAACAAACCGTGCATGAGGGTCATGCACCAAGAATTTTGACCCGATTCCTCTTTGTCCCATTAGATCGGTGACCGGAGAGTTGTGTATTAGGGCGCATGTTATTAGGCGATCATTAGAGTGCGGTAGATCTGGCCAAACTAAACTTGTTGAAAGGAGAGAAAAAAAATTACTATTAAAGCATATACACAGAGTAATATTAGAAAAGGAACGGAGAGGAGGGTGAGAGTCCAACGAAAATACTCAAGAAAGATTGAATTTTTTTCTAGAGAGGACGAGCGTCTCTTTCAAAAAACCAGCGGTAGACTTAATATAAATTTTTATGTTCTTATCAAGTACGTACGTTACAATGTACCATTTATTGCCTTCATTATCCGTCTCTTGAACTTGTTACCTTTTGCATTTTTTGTCCGTTACTTCTTTGCTCATTATTACTCACTCTTTATTACTACTTCATGATTACATGATTACATGTATCATGCACTTCTAGTCTCTTATTGCTTTGCTCACTAGCACTTCGATCCTTTAGTACCACTTCATTATTGGTTCCACTTTATTATTGGTCTCCTGTACTTCCCATCAATTGCTACCATATATGTTCATTATCATCATTCTGCCTTCTTTAGTTTATGTCTTTCATTAAAATTAGTAATCAATAAGAGACCATGTTATAAAAACTTTACAAGATCAAGTTATAAACAACCTTAAAAAATAAAATATCATTAAAATATTATTAATCTAATTGCTCGGCATGTTATTAGAACAGTGGCAAAGTACACATAGGTGATTTGGTGATGGTCTATACCAAATTTTAATTAATTAATGAGTCCGGCAAAAATTGCTTATTTGTGGCAAATTATTTCTTGTGAAAGTGACTATTTCTTATTAAAATGAATTTATTTTCATCACAAATAGTCATTCTTATCGCAAATAATCCATCTTAAATACTCGTTTATCTTGTAGAATTTTCTCTCAAAAAGTCAATATGGATGCCCATGATGGTAATGGGAAAGGGGAAGCCGGTCATGAAGTGCGAAGTTGACTAGAAGTAAAAGACTGTTGATTTGGGAGATCGTCGACATGGTTGAGGAACATAAACCCCTAGTGGATGGTTAGTCGCCTCCGCCTCCGCCTTGTCTCTCCGGTCGGGAAGGGGCTTGCTATTATAAAGTTCTTTACCAGTACTTAACATACTACCCTAATGTTATAAGGACATTCTCGTCATTATCTGCATGATGGTAATACCGCCAACAAAAACATGATGAAACTTAGATTAATTATGATTAATAAATTAAAGTCAAGAACATTAATTAAAACGCACGGACCACCTGAAGGAAAGCTACGTCCATAACAAATTGCTACAATTGACGTCTTAACGTTTTTTAGTAGTGGATGAGCGGAACCCACTGAAGTTTTTTGACCAGAAACGAGCAAGTGGAATTCTCTTGATCATCACTCCAACCCTTTTTGCAAACAGCTTTGTCCTATAACGTCTTAGCAAACATTAAAAGTGGGTCTGTGTGTTGTAAAAAGCTTTGCATGTGCATTTGATAAAAGATATGAGACATCTATTTCATGGAGCTACCACTTTTAAGAGCAACTGGTGGTGAATCCTTGCACAGATGTTCTAGCTTGGTCATGCATTGCCTTTAATGATGACACATAAAAATTTGGACGAAAATGAGAGGTCAGGGCTCTCCCATATAATTGCCCTAGAAATTATGGGAGTATGGTGGTCACCATCTTTTGAGCAGACAAAATAATGCATTTGAGTTTTTGTGGAATAGGCTATACGAAAGATTACAATTGAAACTTTGAAAGGAATATTTGGTTTTCCTTGTCTTCCAATTTTATAAGAACTTTTAATTCTATAAAGTGTTCATGATATTCTACACACTGATGTATATGTTCTGTTAATATTATGAGTTTATATATATTAGCCTAAATTCAAATGATTAATATTACGAGTAACAATGGGATAAAAGTACCACTAGGATTTCTCTTGATGGCCGCTAGGAAACCTAGCTATTTGAGTAATGATCAAAGGTTATGGGTTCATAAATACAACATAATTTGTGTGTGCCTCTAGCTTACATTTTGAAGATAAGTTATTAAGGTGATCATTCTCTTGTAATGAGATTAATTCCTGAATAAATCGTAATGAAAATATGTAATCAAGTTCCACATTTATTACATTCAATATTGTACTTTCATGTACTTTCAACGTAATCAAGTTTCAATATGATATTCTACACACTGATCTATATGTTTTATTAATATTATGAGTTTTTATTAGCCTAAATTTAAATGATTAACAATGGGATAAAAGTACCACTAGGATTTCTCTTGATGGCCGCTAGGAAACCTATTTGAGTAATGATCAAAGGGTTATCCGTTCGTAAATACAACATAATTTGTATGTGCCTTTAGCTGACATTCTGAATATAAGGTGATCATTCTTTTGTAATCAGATCAATTCTTTAATATATCATAATGAAATAGGTAATTAAGTTCCACGTTTATTTTATTCAATATATATTGTGGAGCATAGAACATGATATAATACATATATATCCTCATAAAATTATGCTTTCATGCACTACCCACCCTCCCACAGAGGAGAAAGAAAAAAAAAAAAAAAAAAAAGGAAGGGGGGGGGGGGGGGGGGGGGTGCATTACATGATATGCTTTGTTAACACATATGAGATAGTGGCCGTTTGGAATGGGATACACTGAATGTATGCTCAATTGATTTTCATACACTGAATGTATGCTGCCATGATTTAGAATAGTGACGACGGCTAAAATCTCGTAGACAAGAATATGTACGTACTGTACAAGGAGTACTAGATTTTTGCTTTGTTTCTTCATAATGGAGGAGAATGGTAGATGATGGATTTATTTACCTCTTTCTACGTACTTTTGGACTGAACGTTCCATGCTTTTGGATGAAAGTCAGTAGAGGGAAAGGATATATACATGAAAGGAAGATTTAGAATTCCACTTCAAATGGAGAACAACTTAATTATATGAGAAACCTTATTTAGATTGAAACATAACTGCTAGATTAATTGATCGAGACGGTAATTATCGAAGATCAAATTCAAGTAATTGATATGGTCAATTTAAGCTTGTAATTGATCAATGTGGTTAAGGAGGATCCGAAGGGTCAAAACTAACATTTGGGTGTTGAGGAGTCATCAACTCTCCTCAACTTCTCATTACTATTTATTACTTTATTATTACTTTTCACCTACTTTTACTACTATTCATTACTTTTTACCTACTTTTTATTACTATTCATTACTTTACTTTTACTTTTCACTTACTTTTTACTACTATTCACAACTCTCCTCAACACTTCTCAACACCCAAACCTAACAACATGGAAGAACAATAAAGCCTACAAACCATACCATCCTAATTGGTTTTAGGCTTTTTAGCTTTGCCGGTAGCAAACAACATACTAAGCGTCAAAAATCAGTAACATCAACAGGACTTCATCTATGGTTGTGTTTCCCTTTGGCTAAGACGTTCTTTAAGAAATTCCAGCTAAGCTTTGAGTTTGGTGGAACATTCTGTGTATATGTGTCGTATCTGTCTCTATATGGGAGCTAGCTAGCCTTGCTTGTAGTTTTTCAATGTGTCGCAACAAGAAAAACAGAATAGTGGTCTTCTTGTACTTCTTAACCATGAGCAACAATGGTGCCTGGTGATGAACAGCTAAAACCGAAAAACAGTTATATCGACCAATGTATAGTTACCCTGATCCGATTGAATTTCTCGAACAGTGTTAAATACTCGATAAATTTTATACGGCCTACATGATTACGTGTCTATTCTCTCACACTCTAACTCTCCGGATAACTCTTACTTACTTAGTGGGGAAAACGACGTCCTTAACATAGTACGTAATACTTGTTAAATGGCGATTGGGTAATCAATAACATTAAAGGTACAATTGGTCAAATTCAAGCACCAGGAAGGCCAATCAGTATGAAGAATCTTTGAAAGCAGGTGATACTTCTGGGTCGAATAAAAGGCTAACTAACTTTTATGTCGTTAAAGCAAAAGGTGTTAACTTGTCCCTGTAATAATTGATGATATATGCTTTGTATTCACTGCAATGCACTTTTTGTTGAAACTTTTATGTCGTTGGGACCATGATGAGAAAACTTCTCTGTGCTATTACCTTGGCCGATTATTATTACTTTTTTCCAAGCAAACTATAGTTCTTACCGTGATAATTTATAATTGAGACAATCAAACATATATATTTTTATCGTATGATGAATGGGGATTAATGTTTATGCGTGCATTTGCTAAGTTCGGGATTCGCTATATTTTGTCAACCTAACATTTATTTTAAAAGTTTAAATTAATAGAAAGAGGTAGACTGTATTATTTATATTTGTCTTAACGCACTCCCCTAACTTGTGAGTTAGACTTCATCTCAATAAATGAGTCCAATATGTAGAATATTTAATGAATCCATTGGGTAAAGTATAGATTACTAAGATTCGAATTCAGGATGATCTCTGCAGTGATATTCATGTCAAACATCAGTTGTCCTAAAAGTTTAAATTAATAGGAAGAAGTGGATTTAATTATTTATCCATGTCTTAACATGTTTTATAATATTGACTAGTCTCTTTTAATATTATCTTGAGAAATTTCTTCTAAAATAATTAACTTTTGGATTCCTTTCTGGTGGATGAGAGTAAGGAGCTACTCCCGCCCATCTACATGTTTTTTTTTCTCAAAGCTCTTTGTTTACTCTAGTTTTGAAAACTTGATTTATAACTTTCCATCCACCTACAAGGCACACGTACAGGACCCATCAAATGCATGTCCCCCATGCTGTTAATCTTCAAGTTTACTAGAGTAGCAACTCCACTAAATAGGCACACAAGTGTCGCATGCTGCCCCTCCATTATAGAGCCACACACGTCGCTTCTATAGACTCCTGGGCCTCCTCTTCCCTAGATGTAGCAAAGCCTTGGATTCCCACTTTCCCCCGCTAAGGATTTGGAGGATAAGAAAGGGGATATCTTCATCAATCACAACATCACAATTGATAATTAGGTACAATTGTGATTTCAACTACATCCACCAAAAATTTTCACTTGACATTGCCTAGGGATTGCTTGGGTTCTAACTTCTGAAGTTAGGTATGCCCAGATGCTTGCAAGTATTATGATAAGATGTAATGGATAATTGTAAGAAAATCTATTTGGAATAAACAATGCATAGCTTATAATAAAAAGAAAGGAAGAAGAAGAAAGAAGAAAACAACAATGACATATATAGAGGTAGTTTATTCATACAAAACAGGAATTCCACAAGTTGGTGCAAGGGCGTAGCAAGAAACAGAGAGGGGCTAAGCATATCATTTTCGAGAATTTCGGCACATCGATCAAGCCAGAGATATCCAACATTGTGGCTCGTCGAACATACCATGAGTTTCAAGAACATCTCTGGATACTAGGTCCCACTTTTCCCAGACACGTGTTGCAACCTGCTTCTTCCTTTCAGGTTGCGTGCTTTCGATTCTCCCCAATAATCCTCTCCCTTTGACCTTTCCTTTGTACCAGACTAGCATAAAACTCACACTCAGAACTTCCATAGGAGAGAAAGAAAATGAAGGTGAGTGAATAGAACATGTATTCTCTTTTCTAGATAGACCATCTGTATCTCTCAGAGCTCTTATGGATTGACTCCCTCTCTGTTTTATCTTCTCTCTCTCTGTCACAGATCTTCAACTGGGTGCACAAGAGGTTTCATCATACCGTCCTCAAGGGTTTGATTGTTTACCAACTTTGGTCTTTATTGATTCCTACTATAAAGAATTGACAGTTTTTGCCCAAATATTCCTTACATCAATTTTAAAATACTATGTTATTGTCTTGTTCAACCATTCAGTTAAATGTTACTGTTGGTTTTGTTAAGTGTTCACTTCACAAAGCTTTTATGATCTATCTGCATTTTGAATTTTTGCACAGATGGGCTTGCTGGAAACGTGAAAACAACTGAACTGGCTACAAAAAACACTGACAAGCAGGCGTTACTCAAACAAGTTGCTCTTGTTGAAGTGCTTGATGGCTGGAAGGATGGCATTCTTACCATTGGAACGTTGGGATTCGACCCTCTAAAACCCTTCAACCAACGAAACGAGTATTTGGTCTTGCAAAGCGAGGAAGAGGATGAGAAGAATGAAGAAGGTCAATATTCAAGTGATGGCGATGATGATACTGAAGAAAATGTCGAACATGAAGAACTGAATCCATTGATCTCCACAACATTTGGACACAGTTTTGAAGATTTCGAATCCAATCCGGATAATGGCAACTTTGATGGTGTTGATGATGTTCCTCTAACTCCATTTATGGGGTCTCCAGGACTCAATGCTGAGTTGAACAGGGATGGGGAGCAACAGAAAAAGAAAGGAGAAAGAATAACGCTGGCTGATCTTTTCTTGGCTGATGCTGATGTTGAAGGAGAATTTGATTCTGGAAAGGTCCCAAATTCAGGTGAAAAGCCAGCTCTTAAAACAAAGAATGGCCTCTCTTTTGCCAAGAAGTTTATTCCTCGTGTAAAAGAGGATTCACGTCCGATCCAAAACTTGCAACGAGTGAGTAATGTTGTTTTATTTTTTCCTAATCATCTCTTCTTTAAGAAAGATGACAGTATTTTTTTTACAAGCTCGCACTTATGACGGAGGAATATAACAACTAACTTATAGTTCTAACTAGGAAGTGGTAGCTTGTTATATTGTATGCTAAGTTTGATGAATTGGTTTTGATAATTTGCAATAATGGTCATGTAGCTGATGAAGAAGATGTTGAAGAGGAAGATCCATCCAGATTTTGATGCAAAGATGCAGAAATCAGATTGCCTGAAGCCTGGTGCAATAGGACCTGTTCCCAATGGAAAACATGGAGCCTGTGAGTTCGTCGCTCTTCTTCCCACTCAAGGTAATTCTTGTCAATTTAACTAGAGCCCTAGTTTTTTCCCCCAACCATCTCATTTCCCAGATTGTTTAGCAAAGAAAATTAAGAGCATACAGTTGAAAGTTTAAGTACAAATGGTTGCCTACAGAGCCTGATCTTGTCAATCTTGAACCCCAAATGATTGGGACACAGTCACACATATGTTACATATCCGCTACCACGACAACATCCATGTCTCTCTCTCTTTCTCTATGTTTTAGCATTTTCCGGGAGAGAGAAAACTAAATGATGTCCCTACAATCTTACTCATAAAACAATCTATTTGCAAGTCTGTTTGTTAAAAGAACGACTAAAACGAATGTGTATAGAGTCTCTTTTAGTCTTCTATTTTCAAGAGTGGTTCATTGTTTGTCTAAAACTCTATGCCAAAAGTATATGTATGAATTAGTTTGACCCAGGTGGTTTGTGCTAAAAAATAATTCCATAGCCTTTTTACCCTAAAGCCCTAGCCTTCTTCTTGTATCATACTCCCCCGTTTAACCTGTTCTAGTTGTAAGTACTCTCCAACTGCCATGAGAGGGCCAGGGTGGGCTCACAACAAAGAAGCCATCCTTACTGTCATTTTCCATATGATAAAATTCGTCACGTGGTAATAGGTCCCTTCTACAGTACAAAAAAAACACTAGGAGGGGGGTCCACCATAATTATATTAGGGAAATATTCTAGTTACAAAGAAATTACACAAAAATAATCTCACAAACTGACGTGGCTTAATATGATTCGTCAAATTATAAAGTTACTTTTATTGTCAAGCATATCTAACAGATCAGATGAAAAAGAAATCAATTTGTAAGATTGTTTTTATGTGATTTGTTTGTGGATGTAGCAGTACTCTTATATTCAACTCATTATGTTATCTAATAATGGTTGCAGTTTTAGAGTAATATTACATACAGTAGTAGAATATGTAAGTGTCGTGTAGTTGTTTTGAAAAAGAGTAAATATTAAAAAATATTTATTTTCATGTGGATCTCGTATTTATTTACTTTTTTTCAAAATGATTGTATGGTACTTGCGAACTTATGACTACAACTATCATTTCTTTAAGAATAAAAAGCCCAGCCCACAATAAATCATCTTAATGGGTCAATATGTCTTTCACGGTTAAAAAATCAGATCAAGATCAAACCCATTTATGCATTTCAATTAACTCATTTAATCGTAATTAAATTAGATGTGGGTTTTGTTTATACTTTTTCCCCATTGATGCAGGTGCTACAGTGGATCTTTGAACAAGGGCCTGGTTCCTAGAGATTGTTCCCTTTTTTTCTTTTTTGTATTGTTGTTTTTTTTTTTTTTTTTTGGTGATTGCTATGAAATAATTTTTCAAGGACAGTAATTTCTGAGGTTCTCTTGTATATGAACTGTTGGAGCATGTATTTCTCTTGTGCAACTTTCTTCAATGTTTTAGGCTTCAGTGTAAGATGGAAGTTTGGTTTGTCCCATAACTGATACTCTATGATGGTTTATGCTTTGAAAAATTGCAAGCAATAGGAATTCAATGCAAACAATTGCATCTCTATTGCAAAATTTTTTGGCAACCTTCTCAACCTCTTGCTTCTTTAACATCTACAAACCTTAAGTTTTAAAAGAATTAAATATCGAAGAAGATTATGTTATGTTCAGTCTTATAATCTCAACAACGGATCATGCTTATATGACTAGTAATATATAATTTTTAAGGCGTGCAACTTTGCTTTAATGAGATTAGAGCAAAGTTGCACTCATTAGAGCAAAGTTGCACAGATGAGATGAGATAAAATATTTTGGATTTTGATAACCAATCGAGGCTTAAATCATAGTATCTACTACTATTTATATTATCTGTTTATTTAAAGTATAAATAAAATAACGTATATCATTAAATTAAGTTATCAGATGAAAAATAATATTTCCAATTAAGTTAATAATTATATTTTATTTTTGAATGTTTTGATCTCCTCAAATTTCTCTCTTCTTGTAGAATTGATTTGAACAATTTCAAATGCATCACCCTCAATTATCAATCTTTGCAGGCCCAAATTTAAATTATCAATCAATACTGATCCGCTGTTACAAAGAAAATAAGGAAGCCCACTACCATTTTTCCTGCGCCATGTTTAACAGAGTATTCTGATCCCAGTTGAACTCTTCAAAGTATCTGTTAGTGGGCTGAACCCATCTATCATAGGGCCATGTCCTCTTCCTGTTCTGAAAAGTTTTTTTTTTTTTAAATATATTTTTTTATTATTTCTTTTTTATTTTGTATACTTTTAATTATGGTTGTTACAAAACTCGATTACGGATCGGCCAAATAAAGTCGTCAATCGTGACATTATATATGAATACAATTTAGGTCAGTCCTATGGCAAGAGTTAGAAATTTAGAATACCAACCAAATGAGTCAAACAAGGTGCGCCCCTTTATTTTATACACATATAATGTGTGTGTGTATATATATATGTATATGTATGTGTGTGTGTGTGTGTGTGTGAAAAGTTCTACAAAGTACACCATCCGCATCTCACTCTTAACCCACTATGATGAAGTAGTATTGCTTATTGGACTCTGAATTTTCTTTAGAAAAAAATAAGTGTTGATTTAAAAGTGATGGAAAGTAAATGAAAATAAGATAAGAGTTTAGTGCGTAGCATTATAGATAAATGCATATGTAGGAACATGGGTTGGGGCGGAACTACCAAAATTTTTAAAATCTGATAAAAATTAAAATTTTAAAGATATTTTTGTAAAATAAATTATATGAAAATTAGTATCTAAACCCTTTAAATTATTGTTTCCTAACTTCCCCCGCCCTCCCCCCAAACCAGATTTTCTGGTTCCGCTCTGAGCATAGAAGTCCAAATTGAGTAACTGGAGAGACAAGATGGGCAGTCAAATTTGAAAGAGAGAAGATAGACGCAAGCCAAGAAATCAAGGTGATGCTCGCGGTGGAATATTGAACGTGGGTGGCTCCCCAGATTTACATTGTGCCACCAACCCTCACGATGCTTGCTCATAGTCAACGTTAAACTTTTGAACCAAACTACATAAAATGGTTTAGCACTCCCAGCAGCCTTGTAGTTTGTTTGGATTCAGATTTCTGAGCGATCAACCCCTCTCATTCCTCTCCCTCGAAGCCCGTCATCTGTCTCTCTGTCTTGTAAGAAAACACATACACACATATATGTAAATAATCTTTAGCCAGATTTGGAGAATTTCTATTTATTTTTTTCCTTAGTATTTACACATAATCTTATTTATGGTTTCTCGGGGATCCAACTCTGCAGTGAGGACAAAGATGGCTAAAGTTTATACGTTTGAAGAGGTGGTGAAGCACAATAACAAAAACGACTGTTGGATTATCGTCTTTGGGAAGGTAAGCTATCTTCTGTTGGGAATGGACCGAACAAACAAAGGCTAAGTTGAAGTAAATAATAGCGGAAGCAACAAAAAAAACAGCAAGCACACAAAGAACACCAAGATGTAAGTGGTTCAGCTCAATGTGAGCCTACGTCCACTGTCGGGGTCGGTTTCAACAAATTCACTATGAACAAAAGATGAAGTACAAGAGTATTGAACACAAAAATCTTTAATCCTAAAGCCCCAATACACCCAATGGACTCTTAGGATTGTATACAAAAGGATTCTCAAAACTCTCTCAAACTTGGCTGCTGAAGGGCTTTTCAAAATGAAGAGAAAATTATGTATTTATAGCTAAGGCGCTGATTCAGAACATTCGCTCGAGCGGACGTCGAGCGAACTGTCGAGCGCACGTTAGGGTTGCATTATTCGCTCGAGCGGACAGTCGAGCGGAGGTCGAGCGGACAGTCGAGCGGAACTCTCGAGAAGAGTTCGCTCGAGCGGACTGTCGAGCGGAAGTCGAGCGGAACTCTCTGGATGAGTTCGCTCGAGCGGACTGTCGAGCGGAGGGTCGAGCCAACCTTAACTTGAGCCAGGGTCGAGCCACAGTCGAGCCAGCGTCAAGCCAGGGTCAAGCAACAGTCAAGCCAAGCTCCAAAACATACATTTTCAGCAGGAAATCTAGCCAATCTCAACAAATCTCCACCTTGACTTGAATTTCGTCAAGCCTTAACAAAAAATTCATTAACCAAAGAATCGATTCCCACCAACAAATCACCAAAGGGGAATCACCAAACCCGAACACAACGTCTATCCTTGAAGAACTCAATTTCCACCCAAAAGTCTTCAACACCATAGACAATTTGACCAAATCACAAGCTTGGTCCTAATGAAGAATCAACCTGTAATAACCCGTCCCTATGGTGGGTCCTTCTCATATCGATTTTTTTTTTTTAAAAAACAAAATCGACGGGAATTACTATTCATTTTCTTATCTTTTCCATTCATACCAGGATACAAAAGACTTCCATGCTATAAAAATTTCATATTTCTTTATTAAAAGACTTAGCGGAAAACATTAACTTTCATAATTTAAGTTTTCATATAAAAACATTTTTCCTAGGCCTTGTGCTCTTTCCCCTTTGGCTGTGTCCGTCCTGACCTGTCATGCTCATCTTGTGCCTGGGAGGGCATACATAAAAACTAAAATGAGTCGATGACTCGTAAGCATTACTTCATACAGTTAAAATATAACAACATAGATTTTCAGTCATGCATTCATCATTTCCGTACATACATATCGTACATAGCATGCATACGTCTTTCTTTTCTTTTTAAAACGTTGCGAGGTGGAGATTTTCTTCTTTTAAAACGTGCTTTCTTCTTTAAAACAGTTCCCCACTCTTCGCTGCTTTCATTTCTTAAAGAACAGTTTCATGCGTTCGTTCTTTTTACATACATACATCCATGCATACATGCGTTCATTTCTTAACATACATACCTTCTTTTCTTTTCACTTTCATGCGGCCCATAGCACACTGTTACGCCCCGTGTGCTGGGGTTAGCGGTCTTTTGGACCTGATTCCGCCCGTGGCCACGGGTTTGGGAATCCATTTTAGTCAGGGTGCAGCACTGGGTGCACTACCAGTACTACTTACCCAGCATTGCAATCTGCCCCTTTTCATTTGGTACCATTTCAGTCCATGTGGCCGTTACGTATTTTTATACATCATCCATTCAGTCCAGTCCATTCTTTCATTTCAGTTCTTACAGTTCTTACATTTCTTACGTTTGTTCAGTTCTTACTTTTCTTCTATCCTTACGATTCATAAAGTTTTAATTAAGAAAATGGTTCCCTCTCTTTTGTTTCGTAAAAGACATTTTAAAAGAAGTCTCTTCATGATAAAATGATTTTCTTTCTTTTCTTTAAAAAAAAGACTGTTTAAAAGAGTCTGAAAAGAATCATTTTGGGAAAGAGTTACTTTAGGAAAAAATCTTGTTTTCTTTTCTTTCTTTTCTTACAGTTTCATTCCTTGCATTCTTAACAGTTCTTACGTCTTTTAAAGCTTCATTTCGTTTCCTTTTCATGAACATACATACAATACGTACTGCTTATAACATTCATTCACATGCATACACGTACATACTTTGGGTACATAAAGAGGGGCTGCCAAGGAAAGGCCAGTACATACTTATACTTGAAAATTTAAGTTTCGTTTTCGTTTTCCTTTTATAGAAAGGCTTTCGTCTTTTTCTTCTTTTCTATACTTAAAAACTCTAGAAGAGTATGAACGTAATACTTACTTGGACTTCATGCCATACTCATTCCATGCAGTCCATTCATGTGCTTGTCAGATGGCAACCTACATGCATACACATAACCTTACATCATCATCTATTTAAATGCATAAGTAAATATTCTAAACATAGAACTACGCCTCACTTAGAACATTCTCCATCTATTCCTGGGCTCTCATGTACCATGTAACCATAATCAAGACAGATTATCTATTACATATGGTAAACCTGTCCGGTACACGTGTCTTGCCAGAGACACCTGCATTTCATCCCCTTTTATCACCTAAGAGCAACTTATAATTCAAATTAACGTTGCTTGTATAACATGCTCCATACCTCAATACCAACTTGCTCAGACCCGGTTGATAGGATTCTTCCTACTTCCCGTCCCTGTACAAGTTCATCCCAACACTTGATAGGAGAGGACTGCATCCACAAATGCACCTCTACCACGTCACGCAGCTCAAGACTAAGCTCGAGTCACGTCACAATACCCATCATGCTTCTGCTGCATGCTCTGATACTTCTCCATCACTTCCTTATACTCTTAGTCACAAGTCAGTCTTAAGGCAATACCTGTTACCTTGGACTACAGGCCACATCACTACTACCTCGGGACACTGTTACAATTTCCCGATGCTGCACCATACACTCCACCCTTCTCTGCTACATCATCCAACCCTTCGTGATACGTCATCCAGTGTATCATGACCTAGTACAGATTACACTCACGTGAACTCTCATCCATCCACGCTACAATACCCATCACTGCGATACACGTCTCACGGTACATCGCTACGCGACACGGAGTATGAGCCACGCGTACTCCTTTCGCTACAACACTCATCACCCCGACGCACATCACACGGTGCGTCACCATACAACACGGAGTACACTTCACATGTACTCCCTTCATTCTACGCCACACATCACTACAGCGCACGTCGCCGCATTACACAGAATACGCTACACGCGTACTCTCTTTGCACTACCCGCCGTATCACAACTACGGCATCCATTTCACGCCCATACATCACAGCACAGTCCACAATACTACACAATCAAGCCCAACACTTCACAACCACACTTCGCTTCACAACTACGCAGCGAACTCCACAAACCAACCAACTAACTATTTTAAACGTAAAATAACTAGAGATAGAGGGTTATACCATCGACGGGATAACCCGTGCGTCGCTCGCTGCTCGTCACGAACATGCGTCGGAGGAACGTACGTGGCGGTAACACCGCGTACGGTGGCTGTCCACCACACAAAGTGGTAGTTTGAGATTGAGAAAGGCTAAGCGTGGTCTTGGAAGACTCACGGTCGCCCCGTGGTGGTCAAAGGTGGCAGAGCACGGCGGCATCACGCTGTGAACAGTAAATCCGAACGATGAGCCGAGGAGACGCGAGGTAGCGAAATACCATAGAACTTCATGGCAAGCTAGGGAAAGATAGATGAACATGTGGTGGAGCTGTTGTGGCGAGGTGGTGGTCGAACGGCGGCTAACGGCGACGGATCGGTCGTTTGAATCCATTTTTGGCCTTGGAGAGTGCGGGAGAGTGAGAGCTCTACGAAGCTCCGTTGGTCATGAAATGTCTTGGGGAGGTTCATGGTGATGAGAGGAACAAGTTGGGGGTGGTGAAACACCATGGGTGGCCGTGTACGGCGGCGCACGGTGGTGAAACCGAATGTGTATTTTGAGAAACCCATATGAGAAAAAGTGAGATTTAGGGATAAAGAAAGACATGGGGAGGAAGCCCTTGATGAGGTGAGTCTAATGGTGGTGCTTGGTGGCTGATTTGGCCATGTATGGTGGTCCAAAAATGTGAAAAACCCTTAGAGACCCATATTTTTGAAGAGAGAAAGAGAGAGAAGGAGTGGCCGGTTTAGTACACCACCGGCTGGGATGTGCTCGCCGGAGGAAGGAGGTGAGGCCGGTGAGGGAGGTGGTGTCCGACGGCCGGAGGTGGCGCCGGCTGGGAGCTCCATCCGATCGGCCATGGAGGATGCTTCATGCGTCCGTCGGCCATGAGGGAGAGAAAAAAAAAAGAAAAAAAAAAGAAAAAGAGAAAAAGTGAAGGGAAAAGGGTAGGGGCCTGGGTATATCGCTTCAATCCTACGCTTTGGGATCATCAAATAATCCAACGGTGAGTTAAAACACTGATTTGAAGACGCGTAAGTGTTTTATTTTAAATAAAACACTTTAAATAAAACATTACGATGAATTAAGGTAGAATATTATTTTATAAACTAAAATTTATAAAATAATATTTCTTCATCATTATATAAAATGATAAAGTACCGTTAATTAATCGAAGATGATAAAATCATTTAAATTAATAAAACACTTAATTACTACACTGAGAAGGATTAAGATAGAATATTATTTTATAAACTAAGGTTTATAAAATAATATTTTCTTCATCATTATTTAAAATGATAAAGTATCATTAATTAATCAAAGTGCATAAAACACTTAAATAAACACTAAGAGAAATTAAGATAGATTATTATTTTATAAACTAAAGTTTATAAAATAATATTTCTTCATCATTATATAAAATGATAAAGTATCTTTAATCACTCAAAGAGGATAAAACCATTTAATTTAAATAAGAATTTTCAACGTAAAATTAAACCTCCTAATATCTTAAAACAATTAAAATATTTAATCTAAATAATTATCCACAATTATAATATTTTCAGAGCTTATTAATTTATTATAATTGTACTACTTTAAAAACAAGCTTATCTAATACTTTGAAATTCGATGGATAAGATCCGGAATACGCCATCGAGGTACAACGCTTAGGATAATTCTATTTATGATTTTACAGTTGTCGGTGAAGAACAAATTACGTGATTTATGAGAAAATATAAATTATGAGCGTGATTTCAGGTGAGGGTAGAGACGAGAGAGATGGTGATTGCTGTCGGGAAAGAAACCAAAACGGATTGCCTTGCTGTCTACTATGTGCGAAATGAAAAGAAAGAAAAGGGTGAATAGATAAGGATAAATTTTAGCGGGCTGTTACACAACCTCTTCACACAAAAGGCAACGCACCACTGAACAAACTGCTTACTTGAACAACGGCTTCTAAATATACACGGAGGCTAACAACAAATATTCTCTGCCAAAGTAAGAACACCTCAAAGTCTGCATGAGCATATCCCAAAGGTGACTAAACTGTCTCCTCTATCTACCAGATGAAACTGTAGACTTGCTCTCACTGTACTCCAATGCCAAAATCAAAGTCATACTTAATTTCAATAGCATGATCTAGAGTACCACCTGCACTCTGTTGTGAAGCTCTCCCAGCAACTCCACCTTCTTGCTATAACCATGCTCTCCTTTCCTGTGGAAACAACAACTGAAAAAACAAATTGTAAAGAAGAGAAGGTTCACCCAATAGCAAGCTGTGTCGACCGCTTCACCCAAATCTGTAGACAAGCCTGGCAAATCGAAAAGCATACTACGGGCTCTCACACAAGAGTTCGTCTCATTCCATTCAACTACTCCATTTCTGTGGAGTGGACCCAACTGTATGGTATGAACAACGCTCTACCTTCTTGTCTGTAGATCACTAGCCTTCACAAATGCTTGAACACATCAAACATGTGACGCCCCCAAATTCCGCTTGGGATTGAACGGACATTTGAAGCGTCGAGACATGCAACACAAGGTTACCTGCCCCCGTTCATGACATATAAGATGCAATGTTCCTAACATGCATCTAGCATTATGCAATATTCGCAGCGGATAATTTTTTTCTTTAGCAATACTATGCACCAAACTAAAAATATCCCAAATACTTGAAACATATTTCATACATAAAGGCATACTAAAAAGCCGTGATCACCACACTAGTCTCTAATACTTTGAAATTCGATGGATAAGATCCGGAAAACGCCATCGAGGTACAACGCTTAGGATAAAACTGTTCATGATTTTACAGCTGTCGGTGAAGAACAAATTACGTGATTTACGGAAAAGATAATCTATACGCGTGATTCCAGATGAGGGTAAAGACGAGAGAGATGTGATTGCTGTCGGGAAAGAATCCAAAACTGATTATTTTAGCGGGCTGTTACAAAACACATTACAAAACAGATAAACAAATTCAGATTCTTCCTCAAATGGTCATCAACAAATATGAGTACAAACACAAAGCAAAAATTGCCTACTCATACATGACCATACTCATTCACCAATATGGCACAATCACATGCGCCATAAATGAGTAATACCTGAGTCTGGAACCTCTGAAGATGCTCCACCAATCACTGTACTGCCCTGAAGAAAATAAAGACCATCTGTCTTCTTCCCTGTCATTACCACCGAAGAGCCCTTGTAGACTCGAATGACTCCACCTCCAGCTGAATACTGGTAGCCAAAGGAGTCAAGAGTGCCCAAAGATATAAGATTTTTCTTCAAAGATGGAATATGCCGAACGTTAGACAATGTTCTAACGGTTCCATCATACATCTTAATCTCAACTGAACCAATCCCAACAATATCACAAGCCATATCATTTCCAACCAAAACGGAATCACCGTTGATTGATTCATAGGTAGTGAACCAATCTATCCTGGAACACATATGGAATGTACAAGCTGAATCCATGACCCACTTGTTACCAAAGTGACCACTAGAGCC